>JABJVR010008092.1:0-10921 GCA_025773905.1 Chitala chitala | reverse complement strand
CTCTCTCTCTCACACACACACACACACACACAATATTATGACCACTGACAGGTGAAGTGAATAACATTGATTATGTCATTACAGCAGCACCTGGAAGTTGGTTGGATACATTATTAGGCAGCAAGTGGTGAAAATTTTGTCCCTGATCTTGATGCAGTAGAAGCAGAAAAAAATGGGCAACCGTAAGGATTTGAGCAACTTAAACAATGGCTAAATTGTGATGGCTGGACATCTGGGTCAGAGCGACTCTAAAACTGCAGCTGTTGTGGGATGTTCTGCAGTGGTCAGGACCTACCAAAGTGGTCCAAGGAAAGAAAATGATGAACTGCTGACAGGGTTACGGGCAACCAAGGTTCACTGATGCACATGGGGAGTGAAGGCTGGCCCATGTAGTCTGATCCAATAGAAGAGCTACTGTAGATCAGACTGCTGAAAATGTTAATGCTGGTTCTGATAAAGGTGTCAGAACACACAGTGCATCACAGTTTGTTGCCTATGGATCTGCATAGCTACAGACCAGTCAGGATGCCTGTGCTGACCCTAGTCTACTGCTAAAAGCCCTTAAAATGGACACGTGAGAATTAGAACTGGATCAGGCAGCAACAAAAGAAGGTGGTCTGGTCAGAAGAATCACGTTGTCTTTTGATATCATGTGGCTGAGCATGTACGTCGCTTACCTGGGAAAGAGATGGCACCGGCATGCATTATGGGAACAAGAAAAGCCAATGGAGGAGTGTAATGCTTTCAATATTGTTATGCTGAGAAACTGGGAAACCTTGGGTCCTGCCTTTCATGTGGATGTTACTTTGACATGTACCACCTACCTAAACACTGTTGCTGACCAAGTACACCCCTTCCCTGATGGCAGTAGCCTCTTTCAGCAGGACAATGTGCCCAGCCACTAAACAGTTCAAAAATTATTTGAGGAACACAAAGTTTGAGGTGTCGAATTGGCCTCAAAATTCTCCAGATCTCAGTCCAATCGAGCATCTGTGGGATGTGCTAGAAAACCAAGTGTGATCCATGGAGGCTTTCAACCTTTCAACTTGCAGAACTTAAATGATCTGCTAGCGATGGTTTGGTGCCAGGTACCACACCATTCCTTCAGAGGTGTAGTGGAGTTCACACCTCGATCGGTCAGGGCTGTTTTGATGGCAAAAGGGGGAACCATTCAATATTAGGCATAACGTTATAGCTGATCGGTGTACATGATTTATGGGTATGCAGGCTAGTTTGTATTGAATACATGTACAAGTATTAATATGTATTACCCACAGGGACTTTCTCCTTCTGATTTTTTTTTCACCATCCTTACAATTAGACAACAGAAAGTCATAAACCTGCCTGATTAGCCTCTGTCTAATTTTAGACTTAACGTTGCAGCAGCATTATTGAGAGTAGTACCATTAACTCCAAAAAAGAGCTTTAAACAGCTTTCAGAGCTGATGCAATTCTGAAAAAAAACATAGAATTCAAAATGCAAGAATGACCAAACACATTATTCTCAGAATAAAATGTTTTAATCACCACAGTATGGTGGTTAGGTTTATACTCATTAGGAATTGGCCATTTGGCAGAGCAGCTGCGTGTTGATCAGCAAGATTTCATCAAAGTGATCTTTTCGGGGATGTTTGCAAAGATGACTTCTAGAGTACGCCCAGTCGCCTGTTCTGCACCTCCTTCGTGTCTGTGAAGGAAGGCTATTTTCCGTGGAATGCCACCTTCAGTAAGGCCCATGTGTCATTCCTGTCTGCAATGCCCGGTAGGGGTCCTAACGACTTTACCCTTTGGCAGGCTGCTAACATTGTGCAGAAAATTTCACGATGGGCTGCCCACAAAAGAAGACGTCCACCTTATGATAGTCCCTTTCATCTCTAAAAAGATCTGGCCAAACACTCGTACGTCGTACACTTGGACTGGCCAGGAAAGTGTGACCCCACGGAGGGTGCGCACCATGATTTCTTCCGTCACGGCGGCGATCCAGGCTAAAACTCATGACCTCACAGCCCAAACAGAATTACCAGACAAGACCATGCAGAATCAAACAAGTTGAATAGTGGCCGTGGTGTAATGTAACAAAGCAACAGCACTTTGTTTCAGTACTTTATTTCTGAGGAGTATCTGTAATTGAGTTTTAAAATTTCTGTCCACTTTTACTGCACTACTATTCTTAAATGAAATGCATGCTTTTACTGCACTACTATTCTTAAATGAAATGCTTTTACTTCACTACATTTCCCCACCTGGCATTTTTGTCACAAAAAAAAATCAGTTTTCTGTCTGAGTCCAGCGTAACAAGCTCCAGCAGGTCAAAAGGGCAGCAGAAAGAAGCTGTCGTGGAAGCAGCAGCATCCTCCTCTGGCTGCAGTGATGCTGCCCCGACACCTGCTACCATAACATCTCAACCACACATTTTCATTTTTGCCATTTTTAAAACCAATTTATTTTGAGGCTTAACAGCAGGTTTTTCAGCTTTAAGTAGGGACTGCCTGGGTTGTAACTACAGGGAAGGATGTTAAGAATGAAGAATTTTACTTAAGTGTGGCTTTCAGGGACTTTATACAGCACTAAATAATGGCAGGGTTGAGGGACAGTGTTGAGCAGCATTCAGGGGTTTGTGGGGTCTGAACCCACCACATTCCCATTACAGATGTCTCTCTCGAACAGCATCGGACATGTACTGTTTCCAGACACGCATAACAACTATTGCCTTGTTAAAGGCAGGGAACTGGATGGTTATTAGTACATTTCTGAAATATAACAGGTACGAGGATGATGACGCTTGTGTGTGCACCTGCTGGAAGGAAGTTCTGTCAGGGGACCGGGTCTAGACGGGGCTCTGGCAGCAGGACCGGGCCAGACACTTACTTTATTATTTTAATGTCACAAGGGGGCAGCCATTGATGCTGCATTGTTTATTCAGCAGCCCTATGCTGCCAGCACCAGGAGGAGATGCTAACTGTTCTACCTTGTTGCCCTGACAACACAAACCCCCATATTTGGCTTGTTCAATTGCCATTCCAGACAGGTCACATCCCAGTGGTTTTTGGCAGTCCTGCCACATACTCATCTTACCAGTGAAAAAGAATTCACTCCAATTAAGCAACTGCTCAATTAAAAGAAGGCAAACTCATTTGAATGTCACCAGATTTGAGAGGGACTGTGAAATAAACATACGTACAGTGTGTTTCAGCCTTGATCTGGATACTTGATGCAGGCTAAATATTTCCATAAATTTGTAGCCAGACTCAAAACCTCACGGGCAGTTGCACTCCAATGTGTTTAAGAAGTACTAATTCAATTAGTCGTCGGCCAATGAGGCTAGTCCTCTCAAAGGCACCGCTGCCAAGAAAAGCAAAAAAGGAATAAAAATTGATCCCATCCCACCAGGTTGCAATCAGGCTGCCCGTCTTCATGCTCAGTGCTATTCCTGGAAGCCTGGGCTCCATGCGGGCCTTGAGCTCCCAGTGCCAGCAATCCTGCATTGCCGCTGTCTTGCTGAGGTCACACATACCAAGATTACTCACTTGTAACCATTTAGAAAAGGTCTTGCTCGAGAGCCGCACCGCATTATTACAGTCATCATCTTTATTACTGTTATTAACGCTCAATCAGCCACGATCAAAACAAGTGGGTTGTTCTTTTCAGGTCAAATAACTGCTTCAGACTTTGAGATGGGAAATGATACAGCATGAAAAAGAAAAAAGATTTCAACAATGTAAAGGACCAGGAGTGTTGCATGCAGCTATTTGTCAGCCCTTTTACCGAGTCACTTATTTTTTTAGTTTTGTACATTTGGTATGATTTTGCGGTTTCCTCAGGGTTTTCCAGTTTCATGCAAGTTAGGCTGATTGGTGTTTACAAATTGACCATAGTGATAGAGAGAGAGAGAGAGAGAGAGAGAGAGAGAGAGAGAGAGAGAGAGAGTGTGTGAGTGTGTGTGTGTGTGTGTGTGTGTGTGTCCTGTAGTGGGTTGGCGCCCTACCTAGGGTGTCCCCTTTCCTGCACCCTGTGCTTCCTTGGTTGGGTGTCAGGCTTCCCACAGCCCTGAATTAGATAAGGCATTAAAGCAGATGGATGGATGGATGGATGGATGGATGGAGGATGAATGGATGGATGGATGGTATTTTTGCATGAATACTTCTGGCAAAAATAAGGAAAAGTCAGGTCACTTTCCCAGCTGTGAGTTTCTGAACCAGGGCTAATTTCCATATCATATAACATTTGTTTTAGTTCCGCGGAGATCAAGGTGGCGGGACTGAAATGAGACGGGAACACAGGAAGTCGTGCTCTCAAACAGCACTAGTGATGCCCACACAGGGACATGCAGAGAAGTTCATGCAGAAGACCTCCCCTAGTTTAATGGAACAGTCCCACATCCCTCCTCTTTCCCCTGAGGCAGGAGTACACTGGGTTGAGGGCAGGGGATACCATCACTCTGACCCATTCATTTGGTTCAGACTCAGAGCCTGATGGTATTTCAGAGGGAGGGGCAAATGTACAGTCACCTGGTGCAGATTCTGTAGCCCAAACACCCACGCACCCAAAAAGAGCAGAAGTTACAAGCACCAACAGTCCTCGGTGAACAGGCAGGGACTCAAAACTGGTAGTACAAGCACAAAGTGGGCCAGGCACTTCAATCCCACCTTCTCCGATGAAGGCCAGGGACCCACTGCAAGTGTGGGCAGGAGGGGGGAGTACTGGGATTACAGTGAATTATCCTCTTATCTAGGAGTCAGGGAGAGTAAATGATGTTGTTGGTTATTGCAGTTAGATTCCAGAGGCCCTCGGCGGCGTAGGTGAGCGACAGTAATGATGTTATCTGTCATGTCCCAGTTAGAAGGAAGGATAGGCTTGTCAGGGTGGGGGGAGGAAGGTTACAGTTCGCTATTCTTAGATTTTTTTTCACAAGATGGACACTATCTGAGTAAAGAAAAATTCTGTAATATTAAAAAAATAATAATCCATTATATGAATCAGAAATGGAAAGAGAACAGCCTGCTACATCATTAGGTGCCGAAGCAGACCTTGTATTTTAACACGTTCCTGTAGACTAACCTTCTAGCTCTTTTTTTCTTCACTTGTGATTCTCCAGTCAGTGAGGGAACTTCTTTCTCCCACTTTGGCTTTTACTTGGTATCACTATTCATTTTGGAACACTGGCAGTACTCCACACTCATCAAATCACACAACCTATGGAAAAACTCTGGAACTCAGCATCTACACACTGTTAAACGGTGCAGCTGTGGAGAAATAGCTGAAGGCTGTGGACGTTAAAATGTCAGGCACACCATACTGTCAGGTGTGTGGGGTGTCCGCCTTGCATGAGGCTCGACCCGTGTGCAGAACATTTATTTTTTAAAAACGGCAGGCTTTTAACCTCTACTTCCTGTGTATCGCTGAGTTTCTCTGCCACCTGGCTTCAGGCTTTTCCTATTCAAGGCCAGCCAGGCCCAAAGAAAAGAGCTATTGTTGACTGAACTCCCATCGCCTCCCACCCATCTGATAGGGCGGCTTTCTCCTCCAAAGCTCAGGGGTCGAGGTGGGGGCCAAATCTAAGGCTCCTGTGGAGAAGGTATGGTGACAATAACAGTGACTGCCAGGTATTATTCTTAAAAAGCACTTTGCCTTACCCACAATGCCGTGGCCATCACTGAGGCAGCAGAGAGAACAGTGTCAGAGGAACCTGTAAGCATTTCTCAACTAACATGAGAGGAAACGTCGTAGTGGTGGTAGAGCTCCCAGTGGCCAGACTGGCCGTTAGCTCTCCGTTCTGTGCAATGGAGCACGGCCGATAGAAACAAAAACTGAAAAGTATTTTTCACTCACTGGTGGTGAACCCACTTCCAATTTCCCACTCGCTATCCTAGCAACCTTTCAAACCAGAATTTATCTCCTATTTAATTTTTTGTACCTTATTTTTTCACAACCATCTTTGCCTCCTTTACCACACGACTGGTTTTTCAGCACTATTCCTGCGATGAGACGTAGACACTGTCTGTCAGTTACGAGTGCGATTTCACTTTATTTTTAATCACAACTGGCATCAAGCCGGCGAAAACATGCGTGCCAGCGACGCGGTGGTGGGACACTGCGCTTTTGAGAGTTACAATCCCAAGGGAGCGATACAGAGGTCAAGGCCACCTGGCTAACAGGCACAAGCATGCCTACTTGGACCCTACCATCAGTTCAGTACACAAACCTCCCTGCGCTGTACTGCTCTTATTTGTTAACATTTTTAATGTGACATTACAGCAATTAGCAGTTAGGGGCAGGCGTAGGCACTGGGAATGCGTGTTTCCATCTTCGCCTCCAAGATGCGATAGCACAGGATGTCATTAGGACATTTTATCACAGTGTTTGTAATGGAATCTTGTGTGGCTGAGAGATTGTGTCGTCATTGCTTCCTGGTGGAGGAACCCACCCACTTGCCCACCTGCACTCTACTTCCTGACTTCCAAAACCTACCTCGTTTCCTGGAGGGCAGAATACTGGGCTAGTTTTGCTACAGGACATAGGTTTGGGGAGGAGTTTTAGACTGTACACAGCAGTTATACTTTGCCAGTACAGGAAGATAACTGCCACCCCACCTCACACACACGTGTTCCAACCAAAGGCAACTGGTTTATTACAGCTTAAGACATTTTTCACAGAACACACATAAATCTCCGTGTCTCCTACACCACAAGATGAACTGCACTCTGGAGTAAAGTCTATGCCTGTGCGTGTTTGCATATGGGTGAATATCAGGCAGGTAGAATAACAACCACACCTTCTTCTGCCCTGCACATTCATTCCCCTCCGACCCCCCACCCCCCCCACCATTCCCAGCAGCTGGGGGGGTAGAAGAGTAGGCGGAATTTAATATTTGCTACCCAGCAGAAAATTATCATACAAGCCTTTGGCAAAGTACACAGAGTGTACTGTATATGGCTGTATATGATTTGTGACCCTGACACTGGTACAGACTGGGCTTCTCAAAAGCTGCGGCAGGAGCTTCTAAAATGATACTTAGTAAGTAAAATTAAAGCAAGAGTACTGAGTCCCCCTCACATATTTCCGAGTTACAGCAATCAGGGCTGGACCTGACTAATCACACACACACACACGCGCGCCTATCAACGGCAAACCAATCTACTGCATTCAGCTTCATAAAATAAAACAAATGCTAACCGATTAGATTAATCTGTGGATATTACATGTTCATATATGCAATAAATAAGCCCACCCTCCCATTTTCTATATACCAGTCTGCTTTCCCAGCCCTGATTCACCTACTGTAGCTCGAGGTTGGTAGCGACTTCCCAAGGGCTAGCATGCAGCATCTCCTTAATCTGACCGCTAAACTCTGCACGACCTCAGACGGCCTCACACGGAGCGGGTGTGTCTCCCCCCAGAAGGCTCCGCCTCTGGGAGAAAATTCATCTAAGAAAACAAAGTGTTCTATTGGCTTGTGTTAAGAGACTAAGGGACAAGAAAATCAATAGTGGCAACAGTGCAGACAGCCAAACGAAGGAGGCATTACAGTACTGCAGCGACTGCGGGAACTACAAATGAATAAGGAAATGCTGTTCTGTAAAAATTAGCCACCGTGCAAAGGCCCAGTCAAAACACATTCGGCTGACAGACGGCCTGAATGCGGCCCCGTGGGATCTCGAGGTTTGGGTGGCATTTGAATTAGGCTGCAAAAGACAACGCTGGTCTCCAGAGTTGAAATAGGGTGGTCTCTACCAAATCACCCAATACGCAACACACGCTCCTAATGCTGGTCTCTACCGAGAGTCTACACCGAATCACATGCTCCTAACGCTGGTCTCTACCCAGAGTCTATACCGAATCACCCAACATGCAACACACGCTCCTAATGCTGGTCTCTACCCAGAGTCTACACCGAATCACCCATCATGCAACACACGCTCCTAATGCTGGTCTCTACCAGAGTACACCAAATCACACAAAACTCTAACACTGCTCTCTATCCAGTCAGTCACTCCTCTGAACTCTGCTGAGAGGGTGAATTCAGAGGTGGAAGAGCCTTAGAGGTTCTAACTTGGAGGGGGGAGGTGGCCAATGGAAGCAGAGCAGGTGTGTCTGAAGCTGAAGAGGAGAGCAGCTCAGATAAGAGGGTTTCAGTCTCTCACTCCCCAGCCTCCCTGTAGTCCACGCAAACTGCCAGCCGTAACCTGTTTACTGCCTTTATGACTGGTGTAACTGGGAAAAGGTACCCCGCCCAGGTTTAACACTAACAACAAGAAGCGTGGCAAGGTGCCACCTCCATTTCATGGAGCAGCTCAGAGCTCTTTATCTCCTTCTCACCCTGCCATTCCTCTGGGCAAGGTCCCGAACATCAACCGGTTCCACATTCGCGTTCAACGTTCACTCGATTGCCCTTAAGGGCATCTCAACCCAGCCATGAATTCATCGCTCCATTTGTTTTTCCACGGTAACACAGCGTTACTGAACCTAAACATAGCACCGTCTGCAAGGATTTGACAAGGGCACCTTAAAAAAACCAATACGTAAACATGTATTGTCATTCTTAGTTACCATACCTTCCTTCCTTAATTACCTCTAAGTTGTTTTTGGAACCTCCCAAGCAGTTGTGAAAGATGTTGGTCATGGGCTGTAGGAGAAAAAGAGCTACACGCATCCATTACCTGCCAAGTGGTGCACTTGCGTCACCAGAGGTTTTCAGCCTCATTTGCATAATCGCGTCCCATTCGCAGTGAGGCGACAGGAGATGAATGTTGGCCTTGGAGAGCGGTAATTGGTTAGAACGTCTGGGAACCACTCAGAGCTCAGAGACAAACCAGAGTCTTTAACAAGATACACGGAAACTCGAGTGCCTACGTCTGCACGCGGAACACACGCTAATCACCAACGCATCAGCTGCACGAAATGGGCATTATAGACATTAACGTGTTTGGGATGTAATTACACGCCTGCTTTTTAAGCGATTGCAAAAAAAAAAATAAAAAATCTAATCAGCAGAGGGGACTGCTTAGATTACAGAGCCTGGAAACAGTCTCTATTGCATTAGCAAATGAAGCAGACCCCAGCCCTGTCTTTGCACGGGGAGGAGACCGATATCGTCACCACCAGCATCATGTTGTTAAACCACCACACAAATGGAAGCCATTTTTCTGCTAGGCTGAACAGGAAGCTGAAATCTGCACAGAATAATTTACTCTTTCCTTGTTTTTCTTACTGCAGTTGACAGCAGGAGGGTGCGGGGGAGACATCTCCCTTCTCTACAGACATACTTGTTTGCAGTTTGTCTTCTGCAAGTGGATTAGCTTGTTGGCCTTTGTAACGCCACTTATCCTTAAGCACCAGCCTGTTGAGTTACTCCTCACCGTCAACCCACTCTCCTCTTTAAGCCCGTAAAAGCTGTCCTGTTGTGAGACCAAAGACAGGTGTGTCAGAGGTGGGCTAGCAGATGGGCATGTGTCTCAGGGCCAGAGGAGGCCTAGGACCCCTTTGCCTGGTCTCAGACAGGTTGGCTGTGATTCTGGCCAGAGCTTGACTGAAGTTGCTATTTCATTACTCTGCTCTAAGGTAAAAGGTGAAGTGGTCTCCTGTCCCACTCCTGCACGTTCATGACCACACTGGACAGACAGGGGCCAAATTCTGGATCACGTTCCATGTCAAGTTCCACTGGGCCCTGCATTTCACTGTACAGCACTTTCTCAACTCTGTATACCTCTCTCAATCCCTGACGTACATCTTCCACAGCTTCCTCCTTGCCTTCCTTACACTGAATCCAGCCTTCGGGGAAGGGGTGCAATCAACAGCAATGTCAACCTACAAGCCTCCAGGCCAAAAGAGCTCCCAGTGCACAGGGGCCCTTGGTTAACGTGGACATTCGGCAGCGGGGTGCCGACACCTACGTGACCCAGCGCCCAGACGAGGAGGCGAGAGGCGGTGATGAACACAAAAGGCCCGGTGTACACATCTCAGCAGGCGTGGGGAGGTATCACAGCCTGGCACTGAAGTGGAATTGATTTTCCCAGATCAATGAGAAACTACTTGGCGACTGTAGCTCTCCAAAAGTGATGGGGGGAGGGACACTTGGGGAGATGATCCTTAATCAGGGGCTGCAAGAACCATGCCAGGTGTTTACAGCACAGACTCCAAACAGGAATAACAAGGTGGTGTCAGATTAGGGCATCCAAACACCTTTTTTTGGGATTTGGTAGCCTGCAAGACACCCAGGTTTGGGGAACTACCAACTTTCCTCTGATTTTCAGTAATCTGGCACACTCCAGGGTTCAGACCACATGCCAGGCCATGCTCTATCTGAGAATCTTTGGGATCGCTGGTGACTGATCACCAGTACAGCCCCACCTCATCATGCCTTCGTGGTTGTAAGCCACGCGCCAGCATTAAGGCCCCCGGTTTTGTTACAGGAAAAGAGGTGTAACCCTCACAGGGCTGCAGGATCCCCTCCCCCCACTTCCCAAAACTGGAGCAACCATGCAGTTCCTGTTGAAATGACCACACAGAAGGAATTTCCTCTAATCCAGTTTATTTCTTCAGCAAAAAGGGAAGAACAGAAGAAAAATGGAACAGAAAAATTGATACTGAAGTCTCTTCTTTTTTTAAACAACATTAAACTAAAAATGCAGCTCTACTCTACTGTTAAGTAAATCTGAAACAACAGGTTTATTATACGAGTGTTTGGATACAGGATGATAATCGTTTCTTTTCTTTAAATTCATAACTCAACAGAAAACATGTCTGAAAGGAAAAGCACCTGAATTTTGAACATTGCTGGTCACCCCCTAATGTGACCAGCACAGCATCACCGTTACCATGAAAACGCAGGTTCCAGGTGAGGCCAGGAACAGAGAAGCAAGGGGTGGGGACAAGGAGGGGGGGGGGGGTCAGAAAAAACAATGCTGTAGGCAAACAAGGGTGA
>JABJVR010008091.1:0-10922 GCA_025773905.1 Chitala chitala | reverse complement strand
AAACTCCACACACACAGACCCAAGGCGGGAATTGAACCCCAGGCCTGGAGGTGCACGGCGACAGTGCTAACCACCAATGATCACAATGTGGTAAAGACAGTGAAACCAACAGGTAAGTCTGATTCATAGGAGGAGCCCACAAGCACCACATGACACAAAGAATCATGAACATTTTTGCCTTTTGTCTCTTAATGCTTGCAATATAGTTAAAATATATTTGAAAAAAAGGACTACCATAACTGTCCCCTCAGTTTGTACCTCACACTTCAGCTGCAGTAACACAAAAATAATTAATTTTGTGTAAAACACTGAAGAACTAAATTCAACTTTGGTAAATTACCCCATCATAAAATTCAATTCTGTTTAAATATACGACTTGAAGACTGTACTGTATTCTAGCCATCATTTGGTATTTTCAGTACAGTATTAACAAATCATCATAAATGTTTCGAGTAAAGATCTACATTTTACTTAAACACCCTTTCTACTAATGTATTTGCAAAGATAATGTGACTGCATTTTAAATTTTTGTGTAGTTAAAGAAATTAATATATGACACCATTGGTCAAACTGCTGCTTTTGGGTAGTAATTTCCATTAGTGTATAATTGGCACATTCTTTTCAAACTGGGTTAATGTAATTGTGCAGTTAAATTATTCTTCTTTCTTTAATATAACAATAAATCATATTTCTTAATAATTCATTCGGAAACTGTTTTACAATCGTGGATACTTTCGTGTGTATTCGTAAACGTCCTCTCACATTATATTACATTATATTATATTATATTATATTACATTTATTTGTGGATTGAGTTGTACGCATTTGTCTTGCTTATTTATGGATTTTACGTACATGTTTGTGAAACTTTTTTACTTATCTGTGGATTGTGTTGTACACATTTATGACGTGTCTTCGGTGGTCAGTTCGTATGGCTACGGATGACAAATACTGGAGGTCTGCGCTTATAATAATAACAGTTAAAGACATTCACGTGAAAACAGACCTGTTAATATAATTGTAACGTTTAAACTAATGGAGTTTTTTTTCCCCCACCGGTCAGAAAGATCTCTCCAGAGTGAATTCGCTACTGGGTATTCATCCCTCATCATCCTGGCAGATATTCTAAACAAAATTTTATTTAAAATTATAATAATAAAATACTTGAGGAGCACTAAAGAGCACACCTCACAGAAACCTCCATCACACGAGACGTGTACTCAGCCAGTAGTGCTTCACTCACCTTTGCAGGTGAAACTGTGTCACCCTAAGAGACTGATGGCACCTACACCTCAAGGAGGCCCTTCACCTCTCCTTCGCCACGTTCAAGCCCCACTCTAACGGTGTGCAAAAGTCACATCACTATATATAAAAAGCCATGTGTAGGTATGATTTTTTTTTAATGTCAGTTAATATTGTAATATTATTGCTTTAATTTGTACGCGTCAACACAGACTCCAGCCTCTTACGATGAAGATCATTTTACAGTGATCTCAGCTACAGCGGGACTGTCAAAGGGCAAACTGCTTACAGGAAGCACATCCAGTGGGGCTTTTCTTAGATGCTAATGAAAGCTTAAAAAAAAAAAAAAAAAACTTACCTGTCTTTACTATTTAACTGAGACAAATCACAATTCAGTTTCCTTTTTATTATGCACCATGCATAGCTTTTTCTTGTTTTCTTGTACCAAGCATATGTGGAGACACATAAGCAAAAATGACATTATCTTTGGTCGCTTTTTTAAATGTGTGATGTCTAAGCACATACAGTACGAGCAGTACACTTAAAAGCTTGCGTTGGTACACATTCTCTTCTGTTCACATTCTTTACTTCCGTTTTATTTAGGACAGTAAGACACCACATATTGTTAACTCTTTCATGTATGAATTATGAAAGTCACAGTCAGATTTTTTTTTTTTTTTTGGTGGACTGCAGGCGTTTGCGTTTTAAACAGTTTTTAAATAGCTATCCACTGTAGTGACCACTATGCATGAAAGGGTTAAAGACCATGTAAATAAATACTTTGATGTACTGAAACAAGATATTTTAAAACAACTTTGAAATTCCCAGAAAAACTTGTGCAGTAACACCCCCAAAAATACCGATACTATAACCACAACTAATAATAAAAGTAATATCATGTCATTAACGCGAGTGAAGATACACGAAGGTGCACTTTAATTTTCACTTAGGTGTGATTTGTTGTCCCTTGTCTGTTGAGCGACAATTCCGTTAAAATTCCGATTATTTAATCGCCGATTATAGTCATCAAGTACCAACTATTGCGATCATTTCTGCATTTATACGCAATGTCCACAGCTGAAGTCGGAAACGGGGCTGGTTGCCTGTCACGGAGCGAAGATTTTTCTGCGCTGCCAGTTTATATCTGTCTGTAAAAAAGTAAACTTGTGCACGCATTAATAAGGACATTAATACTAACAGCACCCGTGCAGTATCTGAACCTCCCGCAGTACGTTGCCTATTCAAGTTAAACGAATCACATTCAGAGAGCGCATATTGTATTAAGTTCTTGTTTAATGAAACCAAACAGGAACGAGACTTGACTGGGTTTTAGACGCTGACACGAACAGAACAGCGTAGGTCCATATCTAACCCTTCGTAGCTGCTTTTGGCTGATCCCACGGAGCCATTCATGATCGGCGCGATGGCATCCCGGCAGCATGGTGTCGTCGTTCAGCACTGAGGTGCGACTCGTTTTCACAGGCCGACAGGAAGTTCTGCTTTTCCTTCTGTAGATTTGTGTAAAGTGCTGAGGGTGCCTGAGATCTACCCGTGGCTGTGCGGTGAGGGAGTGAAATAACCAGACCATCATCGCCCGTCTGGGTAAGTAGCTGAATGGCAGGGCTCTGCACATGCGGTTTTTGCCTACAGACGTGGCTGTCTGTGTTTCTTCACATCTTGCACGTAGTTGCATCACTGACTTCATTTTGCACACAAACTAATCCATCTTGAACGCAGTCGTTTTTCACGAGTTAACAAAAGAGCTGCAAAATAGGCGTGATTGTGCCGAACGAAGCATGGTCCCGGACACGTAAGCGATCGGGCAGAGTATGTGAAAAGCCCTTACATGTTGTTAAATGATTGATGTGTAAAGTTAAAAGCCATAGGAACTGAAAGCGCGTCTAGTTTCGCCGAACGAACACCTTGCCACCATATGTTCGTCTGTGTGTTTATTCGCAGTTACGTTATCTGAGGACCTTCGGACATTTGCAGGACGTCAGCACGTAAACAAAGGGGCCTGTATGGGCCTTGAAGAGTGAGGTTTTAGATCATGTTTTGCATGTCGTATTATTGTTCTTAATGTACAGTTTACCGTGTGTGAAGGAGACTATGCGCTTTACATAGTTACAAGTATCGTTGCACGTATCTTGTACTGGTTGTGTAGGTTGTCATAGTAGGTAATGTGCACTTAATATTAACGTGTACTGTCAGAGCCCAAGACACCTTATGTTTTTTGCCATTCACAAATTGAAGAGGAAAAATTACAGAATTTATATGAATCATTTTTTTTACATCAGTGAATCCCCAGCGTGTAGAGTGGATGGTGTTGTGCTTGGAAGAAAAACCGAGGGCTGGCCTTTTGAAGTACCGTTCAAAAGTCTTTGGAGTTTTTGTTCTTCTGTGCTATTTTTCGGTCTCTCGTAATTGTTTAACAGTTATTTGCGTCACATATGTTGTGACAATGATAGTTATGTAAAGCAGTTTGCATCAGGTACCTGTACAGCCGAGGGTCATGACACAACAACCTGCAGGTGCTCTTGGTGTCCTTTAACCATTCGTCTGCTGCTGTTACTCTCTATCTGTCAGTGAAGTTGCTCATATATGAAGTATGGAGGGCTTTCTGTTTATGTGTGCTTTTTGCTGGTAAGTGACAATGACACATGACTAGGTGTAAAAAGAAGTTAAGAGGAGGAACTGTCAGCATTTAAACAAGTCTTATTTTTTTTAATTAAGAGGAAAAAATGTAAGTACATGTCAACAACATTACTGCTTTTAAACTGTTTATGTTATTCTTTCGTGTTATAAGTGGTGTCATTGATAATAAGGCTTTTCACTGGATTTTTATTGCAGGAGACCTAGGCAGCATGGTTGGTACATGGTGTTAATGTTTTTGAGACCAGCTTCAGGGGATGGCCAGGTGCGGCCCATGAGAGCCATCCGCTATGCCCAGACGAGGCCTGCTCCTGCAGGCCCGGGCCCGCTGGACACTGCTGGCTTTGCTCTTGCTGCTGGGCCTCATCTTCTTCCTGTACCTCCTGGAGTGTGGCCCCGCGGGTGATGCTAGCGCTCCTCTCCCGGGCCTCGGAGGTGAGCTCATCAGCCGCGAGCACTTCCAGGCCCTGCTGCAGGAGCAGGAGGAGCAGCATCTTGGGCGTGTCTCCAGCTTGAAGCGGCAGATTGCTCAGCTGAAGCAGGAGCTTCAGGAAATGGGTGACCAGCTGAAGGTGCTGCAGGAGAAGAGGGAGCCAGCGGGGCGGCCGCAGGCGGAGCCTCGGGACCAGGAGCCCAGTGACCTGCTGGAGTTCCTCCATGGCCAGATTGACAAGGCGGAGGTGAGCTCCGGGGCCCGGCTACCCAGCGAGTATGCCCTGGTGCCCTTTGAGAGCTTCACCATCACCAAGGTCTACCAGCTGGAGATGGGCCTCACCCGACACCCCGAGGAGAAGCCAGTCCGCAAGGACCGCAGGGATGAGCTCACTGAGGTCATCGAGGCCGGCCTAGAGATCGTCAACAGCCCCGAGGAGGAGGATGGGGAGGAGGACACTGACGGAGAGCGGCCGATGTATACAGAGAATGACTTTGTTGAAGGTGAGTATGCAAAGTAGAGCTTTAAATGGTCTGATCATCCTGGAGAGCAGCTGTTCTGGTTTTCAGCTGTCCTTATAGTTGAGGAAACGTTAGTTGGTGCATATGTGTGACAAGTTTGATCCTAAGTCGTATGACGTGGTTTTTCATAAAAACAGGTACTCTTACAGTATCTTTGGATCTTCTAACTAGTTGGTCAATCAGCTGTATTATTACCATATACATTGGCAAAGAACACTCATATCCTTTGTAATTAGCTTCTCATCAGGTATGCTGGCTGTTTTTGGGTTTAAGCACAATGACAGTAATTTAAGATAAAAGATGGACAGTTTAAAAAAAAAAAAAGTGCTGATATCATGGTAGTCAGTGTATCCTGCCATCAAAGTGCCTGTCTTGTGTACTGGAGACATCTGTGTTTGCTTTTGTTTATTATTCATGAAAGTACTGAAGTGAGTTTGTTGCAAATGTGAAACTGTTATTGTAGTTAGGATGAAGATGCACAAGATTTTGTACTGTACTGAATATTTGACATTTGAAATTCACCCTGATATTCTGCAGTTTAGTCTTGTATTGTTAGTGAGTGTAGTACTTGTTCCAATATTTTCACAGTGCTGTGTTATGTCTGGGCAGCACAGTGGCATGGTGGTTAGCACTGTTGCCTCACACCTCTGGGACCGGGGCTCGATTCTCACCTCGGGTCTGTGCGTGTGAAGTTGCCATGTTCTCCCTGTGCTTGGTGGGTTTTCTGCATATTTTTAGTGTTTGGCTTGTTTTGGCACCTTCACGACTGATATGGATTCAGTTTTATTCTCAAACTGTAGAAGAAATGCAAGTATTGGAGAGTTTTGCTACTGATGCCAGTTATTTTAGTGATGGCGTTATGATCATTATGAGTGCCACTGCGTCTCTTTCAAAGATGGGTTGTATAAGCTTTGCTCTTCTTGTGTTGGCTTTTCACAGATACGTGTCTGTGCTAAGACTTGGCAGTGGGATATATAGTATTACCCTCTATAAAATCAGACCCGTCTGCACCTTCACTGAGTCATGTGCTTCTTTTCCTGTGATATATTTTGAATTTGTAATTTTTTTCCTTACTCTCTTTCTGAGTGATGTTTATATTATTAGTAGCCTTAGCTACACAGGTTTTTTTTTTTTTTTATAATAAACAATATTGGACATATTGGAATGTAACCAGTCGATAACCTTAAGTCCCATTTTGAATGTCTCAGTTCGTATAGTGGTGGAAAAAGTTTCAAGTTGGCCAAAGCATTTGTCTGCAGAGACAAAAAAATATAAGCAATATTAAACCTTTAAAGGCTGTTTATAGTACTTGCGCTAAAACCCATTTTATTTTGCTTCTGAACTTCGGATGAAGTGAATTTTTCAGATATGTGCATCTCTATCTCGCAGTCAAGCAAGCAGTGCTAATGATAGGTTTGCTAAACCATGTCTAAAATACTGTGATAAAGTTGATTACATGCCTGCTTAGATTTACTCTGGTGTTTCATTATATGCAAAACAGTATAATTGTTTTTTTCCTGACCCAGATTCAGCCTTCAAATAATATCAGATTATAATCTGTGACTGGAAATGTGTCTGTTATGCCATCAGCCTGTAAATCACAGACTCTGCATTGTTGTGTCATACACAATATTGTGATACGATCCGTGGATTATGGTGTTGAGGTAAAAGTGAAATTCATGTCCCCTCTTTTCCAATTCGACCCAGATCAGAACCTCGTCCTGGAAAACAAAAATATTTGTAGTTTACTGTTTAGTAAGAAATGTGAGCATTTAAGGAGCTGCTGTAGGAAGGACAAATTCTAAAACCACTCCCCTGTTTTTTTTTATTTTTTTATTTAACCTACCCCTCCCCCGCAGGGCTGTACAGGACAGAGCGGGACAAAGGCACACTGTACGAGCTTTTCTTTGCTAAGGAGGAGTCGAACAGCGTTCAGCACGTCACGCTCTTTCGCCCGTTTGGCCCGCTGATGAAGGTGCGGAATGTGGCAGTGGACACAGCTGACACCGTCATCAACATCATCGTGCCGTTGGCGGGCAGGACTGAGGCCTTCTCCCAGTTCCTGCACAACTTCAGGCAAGTCTGTGTGCGAGCCGCTTCGTGTCTCAGGTTGGCGCGGGAATTGCGCACCGTCCTTTTCGCTGCCCCTCTGAACCGAGCCGTTGTAACAGGGCTTTCTTAATGTGCCTGTTTCTGGGTGTGGGTTTTCTTTCTGTTCCAGGGAGGTCTGTATACAACAGGATAAGCGGGTCCATCTTACCGTCGTCTACTTTGGACAGGAGGGCCTCGAGGATGTCAAGTCTTCCTTGGAACAACTGTCCAGGTAAGAGGAGTCCAACGCCTTACACATTTCGACGCTTCCCTCGCTTAAAAGCCATATGTGAAAAGTGTCAAGATAAAAATGGCTTATTTTTCAAGTCATGGTACTTTTTCAGTGACTTGGAGACCCACTTCCAAGCTTTTGTAAAACCCTATCCTGACAGGGAGGAGAATTTCTCAAACTACACGTTCATCCCTGTGGACGAGGAATTTTCTCGTGGCAGAGGGTTGGATATCGGGGCTCAGGCCTGGGGAAAGGGTGACGTTCTCATGTTCTTCTGTGACGTTGACATCTACTTTTCTGGCCAGTTTCTCAACACTTGCCGCCTGAACAGCTCACCAGGTAATTTTCCAGAGGCGTGGGCCGGCTTCAGAGCTCACCACATTGACTTTTCCTGTTTGGTTTGGCGTGTCACTTAAAACGCGTGGAAAGTGGAATAGCGTTTTGAAAGATGCTTCAGTTTTTCTCTTGTGACTTTTAAAGTGCGTGACTTGGTGTGATTGATTAAAATTCAGCACAAGAAAGTAATGGTTTTATTGCTAATAATTAGCTGTATTATTAAACTTGCTTATTTTATGTAGGGTTTGTTTTGTATTCTTAAAATGCTGTTGAATTTAAGTAACTTAAATCTTATATTTATTGAATTTTCCATTATTATTATTATTATTATTATTAATATTATTATTATTATATTTTTTCCCCTTCCAGGCAAGAAGGTGTTTTACCCGGTGGTTTTTAGTTTGTATAATCCAGCCATAGTTTACGGAAACCTGGACCAGACTCCGCCCGTTGAGCATCAGCTTGTGAGTGTCTTTGGAGTCATGTGTACTGATGCTCTATGCATGTGTAAAGTATCAACGAGCACTTTGCCTGAAAAAATAAGTAATTTGGCAACTTTCTCTGCCATCATCAGTCAATGAACATAATTAAAATGACCCTCATGCACCTGTTTAAGAAAACGGATTCTCGTGTGACAACAGAAGCTATTACGCTGAGTGAAATGTGTTTCCTCATGGACAGATTCATAAAAAAGATGCTGGTTTCTGGAGAGACTTTGGATTTGGAATGACGTGTCAGTATCGTTCTGACTTTCTCAGCATTGGTATGTCCTGCTGTTTATAGCACAGTTTGATTTATTGGCTGTTAACATGACATTGTGACACTTTAAGCAAGAGTCACGGCTATACTTGCTGAACTTCACGCCTGCCTGTAGGTAGCAATAGACTATTATATATACTTTATTATACAAAGCACTGTTAAAGTCAACCTTCCAAGCTCATCTGACCTATTCATGGTAGCAGTTGCAAGCTATGTTAGGGTGTCAGCTGACACGACATTGTGTTTTACTCAGTTTCATGTCGCATTAATGTGTGGCGGCCCTAAGGTCATGATGATGAAGGTCTGAAGATTTTCATCTCTCTGTGCTATTCAGGAGGTTTTGACCTTGAAGTGAAAGGCTGGGGTGTGGAAGACGTCCATCTGTACAGGAAGTACCTGCGTAGCGAGCTCATAGTCATGCGCACGCCTGTCGCCAGCCTCTTCCATCTGTGGCACGAGAAACGCTGTGCAGATGAGCTGACCCCAGAACAGTACCGGATGTGCATCCAGTCCAAGGCCATGAACGAGGCCTCGCACTCACACCTGGGCATGCTTGTGTTTCGGGACGAGATCGAGCAGCACCTTCGCAAGCAGGCCTTCAACGTCCAGAGCAAACCAGAAGAATAGGCGAGGTTGAGCACTATGCGTGTGCACTAACTCTTGGGTTCTGCCTGTGGTGGCAGAATTGAGCGGAACCCGCATGGCTGTGGCTCGACACCTTCAGCAAAAAGGGAAAAACGACAATCTGTGAAAGTGCCTTGAGCACATTTTTGTGAAGGCCACACACACCTGTGAAGGCCACACACACCTGTGAAGGCCACACACACCTGACAAGATATAAAACTCAGCTATTTGTCTTCCAGATAATGGTGTCATGAACACATCTTTTTCTTTGTCTTCAACATAAAAGTAAAATCTGTCTGTAGACCCAAGCGTTTATTGTTTTACATGGTTAAAAGGGATCTTTTGTATATAATTTGGATTTGCAGAATGAAGACTTATCCCATGAGTTCCCATGTCCGCAGTGAAAGGTTCAATAAGCGTGAATGTAAGGACAATGTTCTTAGAGGTAGTACTGTTTTTTTTTTTTTTATTTTTTAATTTTTTTTTTTAACTCAATTGCTAGGCACTATGAAAAAGGCGGTGTGCGGATGCATGTTCATTTTTGTGTGTTATTGATACGGCTGTTACACCTCTGACATGGTACGTTTGATCACAGCTGCCTGGATGAGATGAGTGCTGCTGCACTTGTGTGCTCATGCTGTGTGGTCCACATCGTTTGGCCAACTTTTTCATTGTTTTGCTTTTGAAGACATTGCTCTCCTGAGTGCACTTAGGGGCAGCGCTGCAGGGTGCAAAAGTAATTGTCGAAGCATCAGATCGTTCATTCGGCTTATTTTAGAATTACAAGCTGTAAAAGTCACCGTAACACTGTCTTATAACGTTATGAATTTGAGTAAATCTCGCAATTTAAAGAAGGATAAAGGTTAAAACATTTTTCCTAGTGTCTTGACCTATAGTGAGTGTTCAATTTCTATTCTCCTGCTGTCTCATTTTCAGCTTTTATTATATAAAGTAATTTTTTCAAGGGTGCTTTTAAATGGCGGGCATGTTGAGTTGATGTAGACAGCTGCCATCAGTGTAGTGCTTGATTCTGACCTTGGTGACCGGAGGCTGAATGCGACACGACCACCTGTGTGTGCAAAAGGGCCAACTGTAAAAAAATGCTGCAGCTTTCGTGCTTGTACCATCCATCTTGTCAAATTTTTTTTCTTCCTCATTGTTGCCTGCTGTTTCCATTCAGGTTGATAAGTTCTCAAGATGGTAACCCTCCAGGGTAGAGGCTAACAACATCAGCGAAGTGCATGTTTTCATACATTTCTATGAGAAGTAATGAGATTTTATAGTGGTGGAAGAAATGAAGACCCAGCCTTAAAGTGGATAGGATAACAATGAGCACCCAGAAGGGCTTAAGCGTCAAGTAACTGACTCCACAGTAACCCCACCCACTGTGAACTTCCAAGCATAGTTTAAAATTGTATTAGTCACCCACTGAGTGACTAAAACTTTCACCTCTGACCATCAAATTGACAAGCCATGTTTGTGTGTGATGACCCTGGACTCTGTTTCACTTAGGTCACTTCTGTCTGGCCTTCTCTCATAGGGCTGTCTGTATGCTGTGCCAATTTAGATTTTTTTTTCTCTTGTGATCAGTTAAATACACTGATCCAGTGCATCTGTATTTGATGTAATTGATTTTAATATACAGTTGTCTGTTACTTCAAAAACACTTATACACTTATGTCTTATAAAATTTTCTTGCCAAATAAGAGCTGGTAGGATTCCAATATTGTAGCTCCTACTTATCAGTCTTATCCTTTGTTTCTTCTGCACAGAACTGTACATTTTTTGCTTTAATTTCTACTACAGAAATAAATATTTAAATAGCAGCAGCTGACATTTCATGTTACTTTGTCTCCATTTTATGTAATTCATGTTTGACTATGGTGGCACAGTGGCGTGGTGGTTAGCACTGTCGCCGTGCACCTCCAGGCCTGGGGTTCGATTCCTGTCTCGCATCTGTGTGCGTGGAGTTTGTATGTTCTCCCTGTGCTTGGTGGGTTTTCTCCGGGTGCTCCGGTTTCCTCCCACAGTC
>JABJVR010008090.1:0-10925 GCA_025773905.1 Chitala chitala | reverse complement strand
TCACCAAAATTGGACAATAGAAGATTGGAAAAACGTTGCCTGGTCTGATGAGTCTCGATTCCTGCTGCGACATTCAGTGTGAGCGTAAGTCATGACTGTACTTTTCCACACACAGATTTTAGCCAATTAGGAGTTCACCACAGTTGAAAGTGCTGCTGTTGGTCTCACCCCCTTTGACCGCCAGCATAGTTCAAAGCACTGCTGTTAGTTTCACCCCCTTTGACCACCAGCACAGTTGAAAGCACTGCTGTTAGTCTCACCTCCTTTGACCACCGGCACAGCTGAAAGCTGTATTATGCAGCACTTACACTCGCTACAGGAAGCCCTCAGCGCCCCACTTCAGTCCGTCACCTGCTTTGTGTCTTCCCAGAGTGTCTGAGAAGCACAAACACAGCACCAACACATAAGGATCTTAGCTTCCTGTGGTCTGCCTGCTAATTAAGATGATTTCAGAGACACGCAGAAAGGGATCTTATTGGGCTCAGTGCCATATTGTCACATCTCAACTAGCAAACTATAAAGACTACAAACACTGTAGTCAGATATACTGCAGAATGGGAGGTGAACTGTATGAAGTCTGGTACACTGATTGCGTTATCAGACGGGCCTGTTATTCCTTTAATTGGGCAACTGAATTTATTGAATTGAATTTGTCTGTGAATGTATGAGTACATAAAATGGGACATAGAAAATGTTTTTTAACAATAAGGGTATAAAGTTATAAAGAATGTGTTTTGTTTTTATTAATACCTTTGTCTTGCTTGACAAACCTGACTAAACCTTTATTTTAATTTCACTTGCATCCAACATTAACTATGACGCAGAAAAAAAATCTAATGTTTCATTGTGGAATTTTGTGGAAAGTACTCTATATGACCTATTATATCAGTTTGATTAAAATTTTAACTGTTGTAAAACTACAACTACATACTTTGCCCTATAATTTAAATTGGGATATGCATTTTAAAAGACTACTGCTGCTCAAAATAAGCTAATTATTAGCTAAAAAAGGAAGACAATTTTAAAATACAAATTTAGCAGACAGCCCACATTATCAGGTGATAAATGCAATAAATTCAAGGTGTGCCAATTATCTATTCAAAACAATGTCTTTAATTGTTACACATATTATAATTATGTTCTTAAGGAACAGTCAGAGTTTTCTGTTTTTGTGGCACATCTGCTTAAACTATGTTTTGTGTCTTCTAAGTAATTAGTATCCCAAAGCTCTGATAGCTCTGATGGTCTAATAAATGGTTGCTATGAGACTCATGAGGTGGCTGATACAATACCAGGATGTTAATTTTATCACTGAGAAAATGTACTGAGCGGAGATGCAAAAGCACATGGTTTGACCTCGACGTTCTCTTTTTGTTCAGACATAACAGTCTTAAACATGCAGCCACCTGCCTGGAAAATCCCAAAGGATGCTGACATCTACATACCTGCCCCATCACTATTTCAAACCTGCATTATCAATCTGCCCAGATTTACTGAGCAGCTGTCGGAAAGGGTCTCTATTAGCAAACCAGCTCTTCAAACAGGCAATTTTTCTGTCGTGCTTAAATGGGCAACTGCAATGTGTTGTACCATTTTTCTGTGAAATACTTAATATTATTATTATTTATAATGCTTAATTAAAGCTGTCTAATTCAGTGTGCCCTCTTATTTATACTGTATATATTTGGGCCTCGCAGAAGGTACAGCTGTTTAGTGGCCTGGTGGCTCAATGGGTACACTATTAGCCTAGAAATATAGCAGTCTCTTTGTTCAAATCCCAGTCCAGCCAGGTGTGTCTTTGAGCAAGACCCTCAAATGTTATCTGCTTGTGGCTGTCCACTGCTCCCCCCAGGGTGAATTAAATCTCCTTCTGAGATTAACAAGGTGCTCTTAAATTATATTTGGTGATAAATTCCATCAGAAACCACTTGAAATGGTACTAACATCTTAATAAAAACTCTCAGAAGTTTCTTGTTAAACTACATGTTATTTTTGGAGGTCAAAAATCTTTCTTGAAAATAAGGAATTTCACTCTTATAAAAGAAAAATTTGCTACCTAAATGTGTTACTGACTTGACGTGTAGTGCACAGACCTTCGTATACGCAAGATTGCCAAACCACAATAGGAGTGATATGGTATTTTTTTACAGAGGTATACTGGAGAGAGAGACATTACAAATACATATGTGAATTGATTAATACACCTGCTCACAAATTTTTTACAACAATAACTCATTGCTGTTGAATTGTCAAAATTGCATGTAGTTTTTTTGGGGCTAAATGGCTTTTGTTTGTACGTCATGATGAAAGCATTACATAAAACATCAAAGGATCTATTAGACTATAATATGCACACGGTGACACTGCTCAGTCATCCAGACATTCCTCCAAAAATAATGTTATTATCAAACAATTTTTAGGCTTTGGATGTGTTTAATAACTCAATTATTGCAAGTTCAAGGAAAATTAACAATAATAACATTTTATATTTGGAAACTTTATTATTCACAAAAAATTTAATTCAGTTCAATTCAATTTATTTTTATATAGCACATTTTACAACAATGTGCCTTAAAGTGCTTTACAGAAGAAATTGCATATCTTACAGAAATAACAGCAAGTGAATGATTGGAGTTAAAGATACAAATAAATGAAGCCAGACAACAGAAGAGGAGAGGAACCAAAAACTCCACAGTGTGGAGAGAAAAGCACTCTGGTGGCCCAAGGTTGACTGGCTGCCCAGCCCCACCACATGTTAACATTACAGAATAAACAGGTACTTACTGAGACTATGAATGTAAATAGCACTATATAGTCTTCCGTTGGTGTTGAAGTAAGTCTCAACAGGCTCAAGGTGTCCCTTGGGCAAAAGCCTCATCCAAGGGTGTCCACTAGGAGTCAGCAGCTCCAACAAGGCATCTTGCTCAGATGGTACCCAGGTGGGCACTGGGTACACATATAGACAAAGAAAGATTGCAGAGAGTAGTTAGTAAATAATACAAACACTGGTGGCCCCATAGCAAAATCTCACAGTTATATTGGCATGCACAGCAGCGCCAGCAGCAGTAATTACCGTGAGCTGTGGAGACTGTTGTGGGAAGGGTAAATCAAAAAAGTAGGTCTTCAGTCAGGATTTAAATACTGAGACTGATTCGGTGTCCCATACGTATCCAGGCAGACTATTCCATAGACTAGGAGCTCTGTAACTAAAAGCTCTAGTGCTAATACTTTCATATAAGCGTGGAACAATAAGAATGCTAGCATTCTTGATCATAGGGAATGATTTGCAGTATAAGTGTTAATCAGAGCTCTGACAGATATACTGGTGCCTTGCCTTTCTGTGCCTTATATGGTAACAGCAGAACTTTGAAATCAGTTTTGTACTTAACAGGGAGCCAGTGGAGTGATGACAGTATTGGATGTGTATGGTTGTACTTTCTGCTTCTAGTGATAATTCTAGCAGCTGTGTTTTGGATGTGCTGCAAAGTGTTTAGTGTATGGTTTGTACTTCCAGACAGTAATGCATTACAGTAGTCTAATCGACTACAGACAAAAGCATGCATAATTTTCTCTGTATCTTATGCAGTAAGAAAATAACGCAGCCTAGCAATATTCCTCAGCTGCAGGAAGCATACCTGTGAAACTGCATTAACATGAGAACCAAAGGAGAGTTTTAAGTCTAGAATGACACTGCAATTACTCACTGAGTCGCTAATAGAGAAACAGAGGTCAGCAGCATTGAGGGCTGAACTTAAAGCACTCCTAGCAAGATCATTAGCCCTGACCAACAAGATCTCAGTTTTAACTCTGACAAAGTACTTCAGGAAAATGAAAACAGAAAAGGTAAAATGATGTTTGCCACATTAATCAAAGCTGAATTGTTCAAACGGGATAAAATTATGGTGGATCTGACAGACAGCAAAGGTGGTAAGGCTGGGAGCATTTTGACAGTCTCCTGGGTGACTCATTTCTTAGCCCATGTAACCAGGGCAGCATTTCAGGATTTGAACCCACACAACCACTGCCCACACAATGTCATCAGACAAGAGGATAAGGGCCAAATCCTTTACACTGGCAATTTCTCAAGCACTCATTGTGACTCCATGGGATCACCACCAGTGGAAACGCACTGATTTCCACCACAAATGGTTAAGTTAATGATGCCTCCAGATTGCAAAGGATAAAAGTCCCTACATTTACTTGAAATACGTTCATACATTTTAGATTTTTTTTTTATTTCAATATATATTTTTTCCTTTTGCAGTTTAACAGAAATATTGAGAAATGTGTAGTAGCAAGCACCACTGGGAGAGAACTTTTTTTCATATAGGGCTTCTGTGCAGAGGAAGAAGAAAGCAGCCATCAGGCAGATATGACTGTGAACATGAGAGTGTCATGAGAGTGTCATGAGAGTGAAAAGGTGACACATTGCATGTGTCTGTTCAATACTGCTGCCATTTCAGAGAAGTACTGTTTAATTGCCTTCAGACTTCTGGCTGACAGCAGACAGAAACGTTTCTTTAACATATAACAAATCAGCAGTAATATGCTGACCCTGAGATAAATATAATTTCATTACATATTTATGGAGGTTTTACAGTTTTTTACATGGGTGTGTATAAATACAACACATGATCATACAGTGTGGTATCTTTTTTTCCTTTACAGATATAATATAAGAAAATAAGATCCAATTTGCATGCATGTTACATTGTTGACAACTGCTTCCAAACCACATTCATGAGCTTATGGCGGTTGTGACTACCACAATGTAATGTAAAATACATTATAATATAATGTATTTTACATTATATATATACAATATATAATTTTACAATATAATATAAAATACAAATATCGGTTCTTGGTCAGAAAGCAGAAAACGCCCTTTTCTCATTAAATCCAATATGTAAGCATTTTTAAAAAAAGTTGTGAGTTCATGAATAATCCTTGAATCACTTTTGTGATTTTTAAAAAGTGCTATAGATCAGATGTGGTGCAGTTCGCACGCTGAAAATACAATTTATCTATATGATCCAACAGAACCTGGCCCGACATCCCGAACAGCCATCATTCAGCACTGCCAGCACCGACATCTCAGGACCCCCCCAAGTAATTTCTAAGCTGTATCCGATGGAATCAGTCATCCCTGATGTCACAAATCATTATTGTGCAGCATATCTGGAGTTAAAACACAAAAAAGAATTTAAACTGAAACCAGTTCAATTACACCGAGATTTTTATGTGCACAGCCGTGCATAAATAAAAAACTTCCCATTTTGCCTCCCATTCTGCAGTACTTGTTCCCTTTGCTACTTAAACATGTTAATAAGAATCCATACACTTATTGCAGTGTAGAAATGGTAAAAAACAAAATCTTCTAACAGTATTAAGCATACTGTAAAGTACTAGAAATGAATGCATGTATAAAACTGCACCATATCACAGTAAGACCAGAGGTTTATCAAAAAATTGTCACCTTACACAAGGCTGGGGAGTCAAATAACAGTAGTCTAATTAAGCTTGTACTGATATATAATAAATTGTACCCCTAAAGGTACAAACAGGATGAACTATCAAGGTAGGGCTGATGAAATTATACTAAATATGTATTAAAAAGTCTCACGTATAATAATGCCATTAACCCGCTGCTGTTGTAAACCTTACACTTTCATCTAAAACCATAATGCTGATATTAAGCTTTAACAATAGCCCTGGAAAAATACATTGTATTGCTTGTTATAAATAAATTGTTAATTAACTGATTAATTTAATATTTTACATTTAAAAATAAGTTTAAGTTTACACTCGTCTTCCCAATGTTCACATGATTTCAGTATCCAGTGGCAACCAAGAAGGACACTGGTCATGAGCAAATGCCTTGCTGTGCAGTCTATAAAGTGGGTCATCTTTATAAAATTGTCTCACAAATAATAGAATTTCAGCAAAGAGAGAATAAATACAAATTTTTTAAATTATGTTTAGAATTTTATGTGTTCCTGTAAATAAACCTTAAATCTTTTATAGTCTAATATGCTACAGGAACAAAGCCTTTAGGCACCAACTATGCCCAACTAAAACTGCTGGCAAGTTCCCATCACACTAAACTCTAATTGTACTTTACATGAAAAAAGACAAAAATCAGTTACTTACATGTAGCCTTTGCATTGCTGTTTGTGTAAAATTCCAGATAATTATTTCACATACATCACAATGCCTGTCAAAACTAATACAGGCTTTTCTGCATGTGAAGACTAGCAACAAAGCTTCTGATTAAGAACTAATTTACAAGTCTAATGAATACATTATACAGTACCTTCTATGTGTTGTGATCTCTGTCACTACCTAATGGCCTAATTAGCCACTACACTCAGAACTTTTAAGGTCCTTACAGAGAAGTAGGTCTTTGTATCACATTTGGCAATGAAAGGGAGATTTTAAGGCAGGAAGTTATTAGGTAAACCTGTTATATAATCTCCTTCCACAGATAGAGTTTTTTTTTCTTCAGAACAAGGGCAGGACCTTGGGTTCATTGTCACCTTTGTTCTGATTAAATAATGCCAAAGAAGGTCATTCAGAATGTCATTATTTGTGAGTATTACAGAGTAGAACAAAATGCCACAAAATACCAAAAACTGGACTTAAAGATGAAAAAGTTGTCATAAGAGGACTCTTGGAAAACCTGCCAAAATTTTATGTAACATCCAGCACTAAATAAGCATAAACACTATGTACAAATCTTGTCAAGTAAATTATCAGTTAAGGGCAGCAAGCACCCTATATGTTTACATTGTCCTTTTGACTTCGGTTGGAACCACACCACTGCATGCCTGAGTACCGAGTGCAAAGCTACAATCTGATTTTCTCTTGTTGTTTGTTCTTGAAGCTTGGCACCTCAGTATTATCTTTTTCCATCCCTGAAAACAGTATCACAATTCATTTGAACTAACATTCACACACACAAACGATGAATAACTTTGTACAGTGTAAAAGCCATACCTTGCTGACAGGGCACAGATGCACACTAAGTGGTAAGAGTCACTACTCAGTTAAACAGCTATGGCTCAGAGAAAGGTGTTGCTTGATTTGGTGATATGCAGGTGCACACAATAATATTCAGTTAATTATTACTTCAAATTATGATGTCAGCCTGATGGCTCAATAGGTATAACCGCAGGCTGAGATGTGGAACTCTTCTGGCTGAAATCCGACCTCAGTCCCCAGCTGTGTCCAGTAAGACACTCCCTGCCTGCTCCCTGGGTCCTATTGGCTGCCCACCGCACCCCCAGGGGATGAGCTAAATGCAAAGGATGAATTTCTCTGTTGTGGGACTAATAAAGGATTTTTTAAATCCATCACAAACAGACAGTGACACAACTGCATGCAGTAGCTTTTCAAAATAGACTTTGGAGTATCATCTGCATTTTCTCTGATCATTTATGTAATAATGTATAATGCATGATAAATGAAGTATGGTTTATGAAAACATGATAATGAAGTATGGTTTATGGTACACTATATTGCCAAAAGTATTGGGACACCCCTCCAAACCATTGGATTCAGGTGTTCCAATCTCCTCCATCACCACAGGTGTATAAAATGTAGCACCTAGGCATGCAGACTGCTTCTACAAATATTTGTGAAACAGTGGGTCACTTTCAGGAGCTCACTGAATTCAAGTATTGTACCATGATAGGTTGCCACCTGTACAATTCCATCCGTGAAATTTCCTCTGTACTAAATATTCCACAGTCAACTGTTAGTGGTATTATAACAAAGTGGAAACAACTGGGAACAACAGCAACTTAACCACTAAGTGGTAGGCCACGTAAAATGACAGAGCGGGGTCAGTGCATGCTGAAGCATACAGTGCGCAGAAGTCACCAACTGTCTGCAGAGTCAATAGCTACAGACCTCCAAACTTCATGTGGCCTTCAGATTAGCACAACAACAGTGCATAGAGAGATTCATGGAATGGGTTTCCATGGCTGAGCAGCTACATCCAAGCATTACATCACCAAGTGCAATGCAAAGCGTCGGATGCAGTGGTGTAAAGCACGCCGCCACTGGACTCTAGAGTAGTGGACACTACTGGAGTGTTCACTGGAGTGACGAATCACGCTTCTCTGTCTGGAAATCCGATGGATGTGTCTGGGTTTGGCAATTGCCAGGAGAACAGTATTTGCCTGACTGCTTTGTGCCACGTATAAAGTTTGATGGAGGGGGGATTATGGTGTGGGGCTGTTTTTCATTGGTTGGACTCTGCCCCGTAATTTCAGTGAAGGGAACTCTTAAGGTGTCAGCATACCAAGACATTTTGGACTATTTCATGCTCCCTTTTGTGGGAACAGTTTGGGGATGGCCCCTTCCTGTTCCAACATGCCTGTGCACCAGTGCACAAAGCAAGGTCCATAAAGACATGCATGAGTGAGTTTGGGGTGGAGGAACTTGATTGGCCTGCATAGAGTCCTGACCTCAACCCGAAAGAACACCTTTGGGATGAATTAGAGCGGAGACTGTGAGCCGGGCCTTGTCATCCAACATCAGCGCCTGAGCTCACAAATGCACTTTTGGAAGAATGGTCAAACATTCCCACAGACACACTCCTAAGCCTTGTGGACAGCTTTCCCAGAAGAGCTGAAGCTGTTATAGCTGCAAAGGGTGGGCCAACTCAATATCACACCCTATGGACTAAGGCTGGGATGCCATTAAAGTTCATGTGCATGTAAAGGCAGGCGTCCCAATACTTTTGGCAATATAGTGTATTTATGGTTGTCTCTTCCATGTCTTGCTGTCTTTTCTCCTCTGGTCAAACAGCTAAAAGTGTCTGCACCTTATCTTTGTGCCAGTCTTGCATGCTGTCCATTTTCAGTTGAATCCATTCATTTTCTGTATTGCTTATAATATCAGGAGTCCTGGAGTCTATTCCAACAAGCATAGGGCACAAGGCAGGGGACCCCCTAGATAGGGTGCCAACCCATTGCAGGGCACAATTGCACACGCCCAGCCATACACTATAGGCAACTTAGGAACTGTCACGCCCTACCTGCTACTCCCCCCTGTGTCCGTGAGATGTCGCCCTTGCTATTGTATCATTGCCTTCAATGTCACATGTCTCCCCTAGGTGTCGCCATTCCTGATATGTGCCAATGTGATTAACTTTCGTTTTGTCTCCCCAGCCTTGTGTAATCTCCTTGTTAACCCCGCTTGTGTTTGTTCCTTATAAATACCTACCTAGTGTTCCTGCTAGTTGCCTGTTGTTGAAGTAACCTATAGTCTCTGTGTTCTAGGCCCTGATCAGTTCTATGTCAAAAGTCTTTGTGAATAACCCATCCCTGTATGTACCTGTCATTGACCTGTCCATTAAACCACCCTTCGCACAGTAGACTCAACCCTTGCCTCCATGCCTGAGTTCTGCCTAAACGTTACAGGAACACCAATCACCTTACAACTCACATCTTTGGACCATGGAGAAAACCAGAGTACCAAGGGGAAATCCACAAAGCATGGGGAGAATATGCAAACTCCACACACAAAGGTGAGACCAGAAGCCACAGTCCTGGAGGTGCAAAGGAACAGTGCTAACCACTAAGCCATATTTTTAATTAAATGTTCAACCAAAAACTACACCTGGTTCAATCAAAAATTTAAAGTGGCATGTACTGTATAATATGGCAAATAAGCACCTTAGCCTCGAACACCTTCAACTTCACTGCAAAATAGTAGGGTAGAAAACCTTTAGTTCTGCCATGAACAGGGCCAATCTGACATGGTACAGTACAGCACAGGTCAAATAAAAGTGCAGCAATGAAGCAGCCAATCACAGCACAGTGAGGTACAGCAGTGAAAACATGCCACAGGAATGACATCACCTGCCTGTCAATATGAAATGACCTGAGAACAAGCTGCAGTGACAAAGGCATACAAAATGGCATGGTGAAAATGGCCTCAACCTTACACTGTACTATATTCAGGTAACTGTCAGTCTCTGTGACAGTCTCTAAATGTCTCTAAATGTCAGCAATCATTTACTATAATCACAGTGCTCTCAAAATATACTATGCTTGTTTCGTGAGCCATAATTATAGGTACATGCAGTTAGCTATGCAGCTCATGTGTATTTGGTACACTTGACATGCTTTGCCTTGAGAGAAATCAAAGGCAAAAAAAGTTAATTGCCATGTTTTTGTACAATTGTTCATACTAAAACACATGTTATAATCACTAATTATCATGAGCTTGTTTTAAATAAATATTAAACATTGCCATAATTGTTGTCACATTCTAGCAGGTGACACACAAAGAGGGGCGACACCTAGAGGACATGAGGTGGTATGACAGGACAGAGCATGACACTTTTTTAAAGGGGCAACAAAGTTAGATTCAGTAAACATCTGAATTCTCCTAAACAGATTATTTTTACATTCTTTAAACCCGATTGCAAATTTACTTTTTTATTAGATTGTCAAACGTTTCACTACTAGGTTTCAGTTTCTGTTTTAAATTGTCTTTAACTGTCTTTCAATGTCCCAATAGCTAGATTCATTGTCCCGGGATTGGGTCGCCGAGGCCTCCCCCAGAACTGCTACCCAATCCACAATGCACCGGTCCCTTATGCTCCTTCCTGCAGGTGGTGGGTCTACAGGAAGGTGGGCCCACGTCGCCATTTTGGGCTGAGCCTGGCCGGGTCCCGTGAGCGTGGGCCTGGCCACCAGGCGCTCGCCTGTGTGCCTCATCCCCCCTGGAGAGGCGTGATTGGGAGGAACGGCCTCCCCGATCTGAACCCGAGTCGTGTTTTGTTATTGGACTGTGCCAGTCACTTGTTGTCCATAACGAACACGATGTTCAAGCATAAGGCTGTCCACCAGTGCACGTGGCACCAGGACACCCTAGGACGGAGGTCGATGATTGATTTTGTGATCGTG
>JABJVR010008089.1:0-10925 GCA_025773905.1 Chitala chitala | reverse complement strand
GATTACTGGGACTTGTTGAGGGGACAGTACTCTTCTTCTGGAGCAGGTGTAGATGCCGAGCATATGTAGTTTACTCTATTTATACAGCTGGTTTACTGTGCTTTCTAAAAGAGCGGTCGTGTGACTAAAGAAACGAATATCAACCGTAAAGTCTTCAATGGGTCCTTTAGAAGAATGGCCATTTGGAAAGAATAAGCTTTTTCCCATCACTAGCAGCTCTCCCATAGTCACTGTTTTCTGGACATCCAGGTGTGTGGTTCCACCTCCATGTCTTGTACGAACCTGGTGATAATCCCCATTTTCAAAGTGGAGCCATCCCATTTCAACCCATCGGCTCTATTTTGCCACGTCTGTTACCAATACCGGGGCCTAAACTAACGTTATCACCCTGTGCTCCCGGTAAGTCTCTCTCCAGGATGTCGAAGGATGCAACAAAACAATACAGAAATATACTGACAGGTCAACACAGGTTAATTCAATAATTACCAATCTTCTCTGTGATGACAGATGAATGTATAGTGACTGAAAGTAAGGATCTAGGTTAGAAGGTACATCTTGTTCATACAGAATGAATTTACACCACCCAAAAGACACATCCAAACCTGCCACCTTGAGAATAGCAGCAGTGCTCACTCGTCTGCAGTGCTGTTGTTACAGTTCTGTTTCTAATTACCTAATGAACAAAAATCGCACAGCCTTCACCTGAGCAGCAGTAAATTATGGCAAACGAGCAAAATCAGAGAGACCAAGCCTGTCCCCAGCCTTATATGTGTCGTGTTCTGATGTCTGTGCATGAGGGCCATTGGCCTTCTGTTAGCACCCCAGGACTCCCCTCTGCTTTGGTCCTGACATCTCTGCGCTCCGCTGATTGGTTCATTCATAAATGCAAGCAAAATCCTTAACTTGTTCTGTATGGTACCACTCGTATACAGTAAACTCCCTTGTATCTGGTATTTAAACAACAGGAAGTCTGAAGCACACTTACCTCCAGCTGCCACTAAGTCATTATTTAAATCATTAAATTATTTACAGCTGTGGCCAAGTTTTGAGAATGACACAAGTATTAATCTTCACAAAGTTCGTTGCTTCTGTGTTGTTACATATTTTTGTCAGATGTTACTATGGTATACTGAAGTATAATTACAAGCATTTCATAAGTGTGAAATGCTTTTATTGACAATTACATTAAGTTTATCTAAAGAGTCAATATTTGCAGTGTTGACCTTCTTTTTCAAGACCTCTGCAATTCGCCCTGGCATGCTGTCAATCAACTTCTGGCCCACATCCTGACTGATGGCAGCCCATTCCTGCATAATCAAAGTTTGGACTTTGGACGTCTTGGAATTTGTGGGTTTTCATTTGTCCACCCGCCTCTTGAGGATTGACCACAAATCCTCAATGGGATTACGGTCTGGGGAGTTTCCTGGCCATGGACCCAAAATTTCGATGTTCCCCAGAGCCACTTAGTTATCACTTTTGCCTTATGGCAATGGGGCGCAATCATGCTGCAAAAGGCATTGTTCATCAAGTTATCGTAACAGTAATTAAAGAAAACAGTGACAGAAAACGGTTAGGCTTTCATCGAGGAGGGACCACTGTAATTAAATTACAATAAATAAATTATATTTCCCTTTCTTTTTATTTAGTACAATAAAAATATTTAACAATCTTAAAAAACCAGTTTGCAATAAAGTTACAGTAATATGATTCCTAATTTTTCTTTCTAATGAAATGCTGAATACATTTGCTTTTGCCTTTCCATGGACAGTTTTTTTTTTTTAAAGCTAAATCACTGTCCTACCAACAGGTATAGTTTATTGATGACTGACGAAATGGCAGTTCAGGATACGTGTATGAAATTTTACCATGATATCTCTTATGCAACCGAGAAATTCAAACAACTGCTTTGTTCCCATAGGTGCCGGCTATGAGGGATTTTACTGTATTGTGTTTGTGAAATACACAGGTGACTATTAGAACTACGGCATAGATGGAACTAGCAGAGAAAAAAGACCTACTGTACAAGGAGAGCAGAAATATTATGTATTGTTTTTGTATGAGTGATTCTTAATTGGTTTTGTTGTATTTTAGATTAAAAATTACACTTACAATGTTGTTCTGAGAGATTTGTATATAAAACATGCAATCATATTCTAAACTCTCATCCTAGATAGGACTATGGGGGCCTCGACCCTATCCCAGGCAGTAATAGCTGCTTCACAGCCTGAACCACAAGCAGGGCACCAAACCCACTGCAATACACAACAGAATCATCTGATGCACACAGATGTCCCCTTCTGAGGACAGCCGCTCAGCTGAGCTACTGCGGGATGACATCAAGAGAGGCGAGCCCTCATTCTCTTGTCCTGCTCCTTGCTGTGTGGATAAGGACCATGACAGATCTGCATTTATGTTGAGGCATGCTCTGTGAGTACCAGTTAACCCACTGCTTCATCCTTAATGCTCACGGGACGGATGCTTAGGAGAGGCTGAGCTTGCCGATGCCTCTGTGCCCTTTTTTAAGCTGAGGTAGAGTGCTGTGTGTGAAGCTAAAACCCTTTGACGTTAGCGAGCTTTGTCTGTGCTTCAGGCCAGAATCCTCAGTTACATTGGATGAAGAAACCCTCCCGCCTAGTAAAGCTTCTTAGATGGATGTTACCAGCATATAGACAATGAGCAAATGAGGAGAGGACAGGAAAGGTAGTTTTTCACAGAGCTAGCCAAGTATGGCCGCAGCACAAATACTGCTAAAGATGGCAAAACTAGAGCTTACTCTCTAAATAATATGAAAATAATGAAGTGTTCAAATGCAGTGATACTGCAAGTAAAAAAAATGGCTCCAAACAGTTTGTATGTGATGTGAAGTGTGACACCTAAAAAATACACTGACAAGTAATACGTGAACAGTTTAAGTGAGGAGTAGATGACAGCACATTCAGGCTTCCCAAAGTTTTGTATAGGATATAGCAAATCAGTTTCCTTAAAGTGTGGTTTGGTTTGCTTATTGTACAGAGGGTGGTGTTAGTGAACAATGTGTCATATTTAGTTAATTTAACTTGACTTAGGTTAAAGGCTTCCACGAGTTCTGATTCGCTGTATGTGAGGGTGAAAGGTGTGGAGCTGTCCACTTCATGGCCCTGTGGTATCCATATGTCCTCTGGCACCTGCTTTGGTGTAACCTGTCCAATTCCTCCTCTGCAGGCCGTGACCACCAGCTGAGTGAACATGACAGTGATGACAGACAGATCTATGCCCCCCACACTATGTGACAGCTTTTTGTGCATTTCTGTGTATTTCTGTAAACATACAATGTATTGAACTAAATATGACTGGAAGAGATTTATATATGAATACTTAAGAGATGTCTTACGAGCCATAATGTTGTATTGCCTTGAATTAGTTCAGTGCATTACTACTACTAATTACTTATAGTATCATATTTCAATTAATAGTGTTTATTACAATAAATGAGGTCCTTAAATCCTATGCTGTCTCCTTATGGTTATGAAGAAGCTTCGCTGAAGTGAGGTTATTGCTTTAGCAAGGGGAACGGAACACCTTTCCATGACTTAGGTGATCATTAACAAATGGATTGGATCAATGGTCTGCACGTGCCTACACTTGTAACCCATCCTGAAATGTAGCGTACTTAATTTTATAGGGCAGCATCTGAAATACAGTATAATTCATTGTATATTATTTATTGCATACCTTTGGGCATGCCCCAGTATAATATCATTTTATCTTCAATGTCACTTTTCAGTTATCATGGATCCCAATTATTCATAGTGTTTTCACTTGTATTTTAAATTTATAATGTGATGAACAAATGTGAATTTAACCAAGATGTTTTAGTAGTGTGATTTTACCTTTACAATTATTCAAGCAAAAGCAGTTATTTAAATTTTCTTCTAAGCCTGCTTTACTGACTGCTTTGGTGATTGAGTAAACACAAAATTTTAAAAAGTTGTTTACCAGCTACCCTAAATTGTACGATAGGGTGTTAGGTGCGAAAAACTGTGGTTGCTTCCAGAAAGGTCCATAAAAAGTTAGCATTAAATACCGATATAAGGGCGCGACTGCAGCATTAGACAGAACTCAATACGGGTGACAGGCTGTATGACCCGCCCAACCAGAGATCCCGCTATTCTACCAGCAGCGACATCGCGTTCCTTCAGGCACGAGACGCTCCAAATCAACGCGCGTGTGACAGGAGCATGGCGAGGCTGCAGCTGTAGTTGGTGGGACAAACTGCAAGCAGTTATTTCACAAATGCACCATGCGGACGTCGTGTTAAAGCCAAATAAATGGTTGATGCGGGTTGGTGATGTCTAGCGAGAACGGTTTATGCATTTTTTTCCTATAGCTTGTCATCGCATCCAAACTAGAGATTTTTTTTTTCGGAGATATAACACGATCGTTACTTTGAGGTGATTAAAGGTCTGAGGTTGCGTTCTGCTGTTGCAAATTTTCTTGTACAAATATAGAGTACAATAAAATGTATGCGCGACTCATTCACTTTTATCAGGATAATTCTGGCGTAAACAAAATGCCTTATTCTTTGTGATCGTGTGGTTTCAGTAATTTAAAATTTTATCAACCCAGAACGGTGTGTTGTTCTGCTTTCGGCTGTGAAAATTAACGAGTATGGAAGAAAAAAATAAAGTTTGCACAAACTGCTTAAAGCGGTAATGATCAGTTAATCCTAACTGCTGTGCAGACTGAACAGAAACCTAATAATAAACACAAGCGCACAGCACTTGTTCTGCGCATCAGAGAAGTTTGGGAAATCGTGAATGTGAAAACGTGCTGTGTTTGGGCACATAAAAAGGCGCTGTGCTCAGCGCTGTCACTCACTCCAGCTCTGCTAGGACCATATTTGTACTTTGAAGCACTTAAATATTTTTAATGCGATCCATTAAAATGAGTCTCGATCAAAGATGATCATCAAAATGACCGTTGTTTTGCTACGTCTTTGGCACCCTTCAGTATGTAGCATCGGCATTTGCCGAAAGCACAAGGGGTGTGGACCCTGTATGTGTCTGATCTGTATGGGTGTACGGTACTGTGTCGGTGAATGTTTAAATAATTCTTACCTTCTGAAGGAAACTATTTTAATAATGCATATTAGACCAGTTAGTTTCAGAGTTTGACACCGGAGTCTAAATTGGTATAGAAAACTACAATGATTATATCATTTGTGAGTTCTAGGTTTTTAAAGTCCCTTAATACTGTTACCTCTTACGCCATGTATTTTTACGCAGCTGGTGTGTGTGTGTGTGTGCGTGCGTGCGGATTGAGAAACAAATGTGTACCTAGAAAATCTACATGTACTTCTCAATATGCCATTACATTTTAAAACAATATTTTTGAAGAGCACCAGAGGTTTACAGCATTTTCAAAAACTGAAAAATAAAGCAGAACTAAGATAATTACCAAGTTGAATTAATTTATTTATTAAGAAGGTAATGCCCTGCTTTTTAATAGCTCTTACGAATGAGGCCAAAGCCTGTAGAAGGTTTGTGTAATAATTTATTTTAACTGAAAAATGTTTAGTTTTAACTGGAAATGGTGAAATGATGTATGATCAGTCAGTTCATATTGTAGTATGTATCAACAAGTACCTTTGCCTTTATGTCTGCCAACAATACAAAGGAGATTACAATGTTGAAAGAGCCATTCAGCTATGGTGGCATGGTAGACAGAGACAGAGAAGACCAGATTTCTCTTAAACTTTGTTAAATGATATGAACAATGGCAGATTATAAAGTTTATGCTGTCTATATTTTATAATAGACAAAGTAAAATCAGAAAATTAAAAGACAGTTCAAGATATGGTTAAATATATAAATATAAGGTTTTTTTACATTTGTCTTTAAACATTATAATATTAATAAAGCAGCAGTTTAAATAAAACAGCATTGTTTTATTGTTTTTGAAATTTAGTAATAATTGAATTATATTAAATAAGTCAATAAAGAGTTCTTATTATACAAAATTATATTTATAGTAGTATTCGATTTCAGTTTTACATTACTAAAATTTTTACAGAAAAATATGGTCTACTAGATGTCAGGTCAGGGCTAGTACTACTGTGAGTAACTGGAGCAGTAGACATAAAAGTTAATGTCAAACCCTGCTGACCCGTGTCCACTACTAAAAGCTCCTATAATGGGCACGTGAGCATCAGATCTGGACAACGAAGCAATGGAAGAAGGTGATCTGGTCTCATGAATCGTGCTTGCTTTTACATGACATGGAAGGCCGAGTGCGTTGTGCGTGAATCTCTTTCCTGGAGAAGAGATTGGCACTAGGATGCACTATTGGAAGAAGGAAAGCTTTGAGCAGTTTTCTTTGGGGAAACCTTCAGTCCTGACATTCATGCGGATGTTACTTTTACAGGTGTACAATGAGCTGTCTTACCTGTCTGAGTCCCTTAGTAAGTCATTTAAAGCAGTATTAAAAAGTTACAAAGCAAAGGTTTAATGAAAATGTTCTCTCAACCTCATCGACCATTTGTCAGTTATAGGAATATGGGCCTGACGTATCTTTAGTGAAGCTGATCCTATAAAGCTTGATTGATTTACCTTGTGTCTCTGTCCTTGTAGTTGTCCAGTAGCTGTATTGTATATTGTACACTTTCGAATGGTTCGACTTTCTTGCCATTTCTACAAGATATCTGTGAAAAATGAATGTAGATGTGGATGAAAATAGAAGAGTAAGTGAAGGTGTGAATTATCAGGTCGTAATAAGGATTGTGCTCGAGAGGGATAAATGGAACAGTGGGGACACCTAGTGGGCAAAAATAGGAGTGACAGACGCAGGTTGTGACAGTAGGCTCACCATAATCCTTCAATAAGCCCTGCATTCTGTGAGCACAGACGCAGGTCCTCAGCTCTCAAATTCAGTAAATCACATGTTCTCACAGCATCAACAAGTGAAAGGCTTAGCAAGTGAGCCATTTTAAGCATTGAGACCAGAATAGCTGACTCTCTTGACATGGACAAATTTGTTGAATAATGTCATTAAATCTCCCTAGTCATCATCAGACCAGAGAAATTAAATTGTTTTAAAAATGGAAGGTGCTTCTTTAATATTTACTGTCTTTTTGTGTTTATGAAGTATGCTGCATTTATAGCACTTTTTAAATCTGCATTAAACTGTAATACTGTGCAATACCACTGTTGTCTGCTTTTTGCAGTCTCATTATTCTACATTTATCTCTATCTATTCTTACTGTTTATTTCTTCTAATGTTATTATTGTGCTCATTGACAGCTGCTGTAAGCCTAAACAAATTCCTAGTGTGTATTCATACCTGGCTGAACAAACTGATTATGATTCATTATTCATTTTAAAATATTTGATAATTATTCATAAATAAGTTTGAGTTGTGAATATATGTACATTGTTAAGGTAACTGATATTGTGATAGAAGGTTATAATTAAGAAGTAATTGCTGTAATAAGTCCTATCATGCAGGTATTTTCTTTATATGTAGTGTACATATTTCACCACCAGAGGATACATATGAACACTATGTAACAAGTGTGAAATGGGCAAATTGGAAACACCAGTAAACCTAACCTGCATGTCTTTGGACTGTGGGAGGAAACCAGAGAGCCCAGAGAAAACCCACCAAGCACAGGGAGAACATGCAAATTCCACACACACACAGAACTGAGGCGGGAGTCAAACCCCAGGCCTGGAGGTGTGAGCCGACGGTGCTAACCACCATGCTACCAAATAACACATAGGTATATTTGAAATATCATAAACCAGATTTATTAAAACTGAAACACAATGGTTAGATGTATATTATGTTTATGTACATAGTGTGCATAATTCTATTATGATGTCAAAAGAGTTAGTGTTGAGGAACATTACAGAAGTGGAACACAAACATTGCTCTTTCCAATTTTTATACGGATCTGCTCTTCTCCATCCATACATTTTATCTCATGAAAGAGATTTTAAAAACCAGCTGGAAGTGAAATGGAAGAACTGTCCACATCTTCAGATATTCAGACGTGCAGCGTGGACCAAAAGAAAAGCGATATGACCTACAGCGTTTTCAATGATCTGAGGCTACAAGCAGAATTCTGTGATGTGCTCATTAAGGTCAACAATGTCAAATTCCAAGCCCACAAAAACATCCTTAGTGAGTGCAGCCCTTATTTTCAGTTAGTAACTGTGGCCTGTACCCTAAACTATTGCTTGTGCTGTTGGTCACTAATCTAGTTTCTTACTGTTACTGTTAGTTTGACTTATGTGAAGAATTCACATAATTATATTGTATGAAGTACTTCTACTCTAAACTTGGAACATTTAATTTTTTTCTAAAAGGACGCCTGATTGCATCTTTTATATGAATTTTACAGTATCATAGCAGTGTAAACGTCCTTCACACCATGAAATCTAAAAGTCTCTTTCTATATATGTCTCTAGTCTATAAGCAGAGACTGTGTTTATTATTTTGAAACAAGTAAATAACTGAAACATGTTTAAAATGTTTCCCTAGTGCACTGTTTTCCAGTCACTGGAATAACCCAAAGAGGCAGGTGTACGACATTCCTGGTGTGACTGCAGTAATTATGAAGCACATTATAGAGTACGCCTACATGTATACTGTGTCTATCACAGTGGAAAATGTGGAAAGTCTCTTGGAGGCTGCTGATCAGTTCAATGCCCTGGGCATGGTGAAGGCCTTCTGCATTTTCCTGGAGGAACAGCTAGAAGTGGAGGACTGCATTGGCATTTTCAGAATTCTACTCGTGCTCCAAGCTGCAGCAGAGCACCCACACGTTCATCTTGCGCCACTTCAATGAGGTTGCAATTGATTTATTTTAATGATTAGAGGATAGCCCCAATAGGTAGGTTAGTATGACATTTATGCTTTCTGTGCAGGAAAAAACGGCACTCTCAGAAGCAAAGGATGTGGACTACTCTCTCATTGTCACATCCCATTCTAATTTCATACTCATATATTTAAATTTGCACAAGATCATTTTAAGCAACATTTAAATAATTACTTGAAAAACATTAAATTGTCGTATATGTAGAATATCAGTTCGCTACACTGTTGGGTTTGCAGAATGATTGCCAATATTGTGGAAGCTCCACGCAACATCAGCATTCTGTAAATGAAGTGTCCTTACCCTGCATGAAGCTGGTCCCCCACTCCACGCAAACCTTCAGGAAAATAATCTCAGTGCCTCATTTGGGCTGGTTCATGCAATAAAAATTTCGTTTGTGCTGCTATCATAATTAAACAATACTTTATAGGTCATTCTGTGATCACTCAGCCTCCCACTCGCTCCAAATTGAACAAATACGGTTGCATTCATTGGTGCTTCGTTTGTGCTGGATTGAGCCACTGAATAGGAGTACATCAGCATGCTAAAAACAACTGAAAACAACAGAACTGTTAAAGTTAGGTATTTGTAAATGTAGACACACATGTTTGTGTATGTAGATGTATACACAAGTTTGAAACTGGTAACTACATGAATTAAGAAAAAAAAAATTCAAAAATAGTTTTTATGTGCAAAATTGAACATATTGATAACACCAACAAAATATTTTACAGAAGACTTGTAACGCTTCCAGGGAATGGAGGCGAGGGTAGAGTCTAATGTGCAAAGGGTATTTTAATGGCAAAACAATAAGCAGAACATAAACTAAGGAAACCAATGCAAAGGAACAAGTAACATAGAATAACACAGGGCTTAACTCAAACATTAGCAATAGGCCTGAATACATACAACAACTGGCAAACCATTGACGTAAAGGGGGAACTTAAATAGGGAACACCAAACGAAACACAACTGGCAAATGATGATACACTTAGCACAGGAACACGTGAAGACTTGGGGAAGGAATTCTGACACCTGTTGGACACTGAGAACATGACAAGACACCAAGGAACAGTGACACCTAGCGGACAAAGGGACCATAGCAGGAAGGGCGTGACAGGAATACTGAACATATTTACTAGTAATAAACCAAAGTACGAATTTTAAAAACAAGCATGTATACAAACATTTCTTGATAATTCGTTGTTTTATAAAATAACAAAAAGGAATTAGAAAAATAATATTGCAAATTTGCTATAACTGATCAGTCTTTTGTGTATAACACATCGTGTGGGTATATTTCTGTATATTCTGATGCTGCTGTCACACCACTTCGCAGTTCATTATACATCTCCCAGAAACATGGAGCTCTCTTGCAGTATGACACAAAATGTCCAAGAGCATCCTGGGTCAAGCCTTCCTGGAAAGCAATGACAGCCCTCAAAGTAAAGTCTGCTTGGAGCACCAGACTGGAGGAGAATTCAAACAAGGGAAATTCTTTCTAGCAGGAATTACTTTGTCCTGGAGCTGCTGTGAAATAGCTTCCAAAGTCAGTATCAGTCTGCAAAACGTCTCCCAGACTGTAGCTGTGAGTAATTTTCCCTGGGCAGAGCACTTCTCCTTAGGTCTAGACTTCGTGTTTGAATGCAGAGGGACACTGAGGTGGACTTTGGATTGGCCTGAGACAGGGAGACTCAGGAAGGCCACGTGTTTCTTCCAGAGCAGTCTGAAGGTGACCAATACAAAAAGCCTACAGGACATGGAAGCAGAAACAAATGGAACTACCTTGTGATGCATGTCCTGAGATTGCAGTACTGTGAGGTACATTGTTTTTTAAATAAACACTTGCAGTGTTCCTCATTGTCTTCTTAATTACAGATGAAATGTGGCATTGTGCATCAATTAGAAATAAATAGTAAATAAATTCATTTCCTTTCATTTCTCAAGTGGAACCTCAAGCTGAAAAGCCTGATTATCTTTTGCTCCAGAAGAAAGGGACCTGACTCACAATCTGTGTACGCACTACTTTCTGGATCACTTGTCTGATTACTGAATCCTAACACTGACCAGA
>JABJVR010008088.1:0-10926 GCA_025773905.1 Chitala chitala | reverse complement strand
TGCCTGATGGTTTAAATATTTTTTTAAGGTTGTTTTCAGTTGTTGATTTTGTTTGTCCTCATGCCACTTTTAAGCTTTTGGTTTTTTTTTTTTTTTTTTTTTTTTTTTTTTGCCAACGTGGTCTGCTGCCGATGCTTGGAGTCGTACGCTGCCTGTCTCAGTATGTTCTTAATGGTTCCAATTTGTTGCACCCCTCTTGCGCTGCCTGCTGTCCATGGACAAGCTTAATCTGACAGGGTGGGTTCCCACTCTGCACCAATGCAATGCTCCTCCTCCTTGATAATGGTGGTGATTTGGGGTGTGTAGAGCGCTTCCATCGCTAAGCAACTGGTTAACGGACCGCACTGCAGTGTTAATTTAGATAAACTTTGATTTTAATTTTTTGACAATTACATATTAATCTTGCTCACGTTTTAGTCATTTTTAAATATAGTTTTTGTATGGCTTTAGTCGAAAAAGCATCTGGTCATCAGGCAGAGATGGGGAATTTAATGTTAGTGGCTGTTGTTTCTCAAAATAGACAGGAAAACAAAAAAAAGCAAAACATCTCAAATATGCATTGCAAAGCTGTAACCCAACTTGATTTGGTATTTTCCATGTAGAAAATGCTGCACTGCCTGCAAACATAGAAACTTCACGGACTTTCAGAATAAAACATTCTGCATATTATGACATTTCTTGACCTGACTGAAATGACCCGAATTAATATCAGGTCAAACTTTAAGTTTAGGCAGTGCTGGTTTCTTCTCATTGAAGTTCATGTTCCTTTTTATTTTTGATATTACAACATTTGGAAACGCAAATTAACAGGGGTAAATGTATTCCTAACATGTTGGATGGGTGTGGAGGACTCATGACTGCTCAACTTTTATATAATAAATTTCCATATAGCAAATGGCATTGAACTTTTGTCCTTTCAGTACAGTAAAAAATATTGCAGTGAAAGACTGAATGATCTCTCTATTTCTCTCTCTCTTCCCCAGTCGGCTGTGGGCCATGAGTACCAGAGCAAGCTGTCCAAGCACTGCTCACAGACGGACACCTCCAAGGGCTTTGGGGGCAAGTTTGGGGTGCAGTCAGACCGCGTTGACCAGGTAGGACCGGACATGCTCATGGTTTAAGCACATAGGACCCCTGTGCCTTCCTGTGATGTGCTGTTATAGCATGCAGTATTTATTGAAAGGCAGTGTTTGTGGTGGTCCTTGTGTTCTAGAAGAAACCAAGGAAGTCTTGAGGGGTAGTGGTTTTGCATATTTTTTTATTTTTTATTTTTTTTTTTTTTAAACGAGTTGCTTTGCTTTCAGTCGGCGGTGGGGTTCGAGTATGCCGGCAAGACTGAAAAACATGCTTCGCAGAAAGGTGTGGTAATTCTATCCTTTTACATTTGAATTCTTAAAGTTTAAACCGTGCTTCACCTGTGAAGCAGTTTATCAACATGCATATGGTTTAAAATTTTTGGTGAATTAGTATGATGTAGTGTTTACTGCGGTAAGGGTGGGACTGACGTGAACTGTTGAGGTGTCACGATAGGACACCTCAGGGAGTAATAAGCCTTCCGCTAAGGGAAGGCCGCATGCATTTCACGGTCACGCGCCTCCATCCTATTCACGCAGCACGCAGTCACCCTTCTTGTTTTGCTCAGGTCCACACTAGTTGAGCTGTGGACGTTAGACACGAGACCATAGCTGCTTCCTGTTGGGACGGACTGGAGGGCTTGGCGCACAGCCTGCGGTCCGTCCACATTACCTGTGCTGTTCATAGCGCGGGCCTTCGGCCCTGCTTCTGTATCGCTGTGTGTCGCTGCCTACTTTTGTGTTTGATGTGATTTTTATTTTTGCTGTAATCGAGTTTTTGCACCTTGAGTTCGCCGACCTCCGGCTGTGCCGTGGCTTGGCTCCTGCTTGACTGCTTTTGCTCTCAAATCGCCTAGACTACGCTACGGGGTTTGGGGGGCGATACGGGGTGCAGGCGGACCGTGTCGACCAGAGTGCAGTAGGATTCGATTACCAGGGCAAAACGGAGAAACACGAGTCCCAAAAAGGTTTGTTCCCCTTTTCTGCGATCGCCGCTTACGGTGACGGGTTTCTCCAAGAGGAGGACATGACAATGAAGATGCTTTTGTGTTAATCACACGTTTTGTTCTGCTATAGGCACGCATGAAGAAGAGCTGCTGAACTCACTGCTTTGAGATTATTAGCCATTGAGATATATATATATTTATTTATTTTATTTTATTTTTTTTTAAGAATTTAGTTGCAAATGAGGGAAGGTGGATAATTAGAGTTTTGCCTGAGTTGATGTTCAGCACATGGCCACTTTTAAACCATACAGGCCTGCATGCCTTGCAGCACACCCGCCCATATCAGCTGTACTCCCCAAACATGCTGGCTTCAGTGATGTGTGGTAATCTTGAATACTGTGGGTCTTTATCATTCTGGTGTTTCTCACAGCTAGATGGCCATCTTAAAGACAGTCATGAAGTGGAGTTGTCCCTTTATGTTGGTCCATTTCTGATTTGAATGATTGGCTAGAGGGAGGGGGAATTTGACAGGTTTAAACTGTTGAGGTCGGTGCTAAAAGCCAAGATGGTCAACGCAGGAAACGTGAGAAAGGCGAATGTAACTTGTTGTCCTGCTGTTAAACACAACCCACAGATTACGTTAAGGGCTTCGGGGGGAAGTTTGGGCTGGAGACTGACAAGGTGGACAAGAGTGCCCTGGGCTTCGAGTACGTGGGGAAGACGGAGAAGCACGAGTCGCAAAAAGGTCAGCTGAACAGTATGACACAGACACACACACACACACCTGCATGCTTCCTTGTTTTGTGAAAACAGGTTTGTCTAGCTGTGACGGAAGATCACTTTTTTGTTTCTGTCTGAATGTATTGAGCAATAAGAATTTTATAAACTGCTTTGGCCTGAAGACTCCTGCGAAATGTGATGGCAGGTGTGTACTTGTTCCATGCAAGGTAATCGTTACGTTGGAATGTGTGCTTTCGCACCTTCGTCAGAATGGATTAAGCTGCGCTTATGCTCCCAGGGTCCAATATTATAACCAAAGCCTATTCTAAATCTTTACTTGAGTAAGATCTGTGTTGTTACTTCGATTAGTGTCCAACGTATTTTGCAGGAACGGGGGAATTTCTTGTTCACCCATCTGTCCGTTACTCAACCGCTTATTCTGTTCAGTGTCGCCAGGTTGTCTCGTTCGTGTCGTTTTGAACGCGTGATTGGTAAGTGTCCTGCTGATGTTGCCTGCAGACTATGTGAAGGGCTTTGGAGGGAAGTTTGGCGTGCAGACGGACAGGCAGGACAAGTCGGCTTTAGGCTGGGACCACCAGGAGAAGCTGCAACTCCACGAGTCTCAGAAAGGTGCCTTTCACTTTAACGTCTTCTGCGTTCACGACCCTTACATTTGACCCGTGCCACTCCTAATCTGAACTGTTTCTGTGGATGGTCCCTGACCCACAGGAGCTCTCTGCAAACACAGCTGGAGTTCCTGGTGGCCAGGGGGTCCTTGTATAGCGGAAAAACAGTACGGACGTCATCGGTTAACCGGTTAATTTGTTGTTCGGCTGTTAACTCTTACTCAACCAGTTTGACACGTTAAAAATGTATGGGACCGTTTTGACAGTTACATCAATGTGGTAACCTATGATAAACTGCGATTACGTTAATTTCTCTAATGATTTTGATACAACTCCACATCGGCAATGAACGTTCACGAGCTCTGACGGTTAAAGGGCGCCTGACCCTTCTGTCCATAGTGAATAGCAAAACTGCATTCAGCGTTAAGGAGGAGACTGTTGTGGCTGCTGCCAATTGCGGCAGACATGAGTTTTCTCCCATATCTTGTTGTACTGGAGAAACCCGAGATGAGTTAAATTATGTGACAGCGAACTGGATAACTTCTCCTGCATGCATGTCCTTTACAATGGTGGAAAACAGACAGGATGCTTTTCTCATGGCGTGCAAGTTTGGCAAGACACTGTCTGTGTGTACCCGACGCGTCGGTGCCTTCAGAGTGGGTGTCTACTGCTGCTGGTGCGACGGTAAAATGACTTTGAAGATGAAGAGTGAGAACGATTTTATTCTCCAAACATGGAAATGTTAAAAGTAGCATTGACTAAACTAACAAGCAACAAAGAGTTGAATAAGTGTTATAGGAGGGGAAAACTCTTAACGACTCAAAGCCAGTAATGCTTTCTTATGAGTTGTGTAATTGTAGGCTTGTCGGTCAACTAGAGAAGATTGATTGTTGGTCAAAATGTTCTAAAATTTGTCCCTAGTACGTACTGTTATATGTCCAGTGCCCTGCAGTACTCGGGGTAGATCTTCCATGTGAGTGTTGTGGAGGTCATGTTATGCCATCACGGACAAGTTAATAGCAATATGGTCATTATTAGATATTGGCCGAGCTGAGGTCAACTTTTTCCCTTTCTAACGTTGGGCCTTTTCTCTAGGGTTTGAAGAAGTTCACCCAATTCCAGTGTTGCATACATGATACGTTTTATCTGAAACTCACAGATCCTATTGGTCACGTTTCTGCATTTTAACTGTGGGAGTTTCTTGCTGAATGGAAACCTTAGCTTGTTGGTTGTGGGATGTGAGTGGCTACAATCTCCTTCTTGTGAACCCCTTCTGAACAATGGGGAATTTGCATAGGGGTAGTGGGTTGAATTGCTTTTGTTCTTATGTGAAAAGCCATTATATTATATGGATTGTTCTCAGACAATGATTTCTATGTTGCATGCATCTTTCTGTGCTGCTCCTCTGTGTAAGAAGCTAAAATGCATCTACACAAACCACTTGTCTTCTCTATCCATACTTGTGTAATGCAGCAAGTTAAGATGCGATGGTGTCTGGCTGTGCTGTGTGTACAACATCATCAATATGTCTGTGTTTTCACAGAAGGGAGGTTGTTGCCATGGTACACACTGTTCCATGTTCACCTGTGCACTTTTTTGTGCTGTCTGTGTCTCTGAGTTGTGTTCTCTCTCACTGTGCCACTCTTTTCAGATTATAAGCGAGGGTTCGGAGGGAAATACGGGGTAGAGGTGGAGAAGCAGGACAAATGTGCCCTGGGCTTTGAGCACAAGGAGAAACTGGCCAAGCACGAGTCCCAGCAAGGCACAGCCCTTGTCCGGTTGCCACGCACACCTGCAGCGCTCTTGCACGCGGACACGGAGCTGGGGCCACTGTTAGCCTCGAGCTGCCTGTCAGCTCTAGCCAGAAGCTAGTTTACCTCTGTTTCACTGCTTGTCAGACCTGCACCATAAAACCTACGTGAACTTGGCTTGCAGTTTCCCATGAGTGTGCTTTCACTTTCTGACCAGCAGGTGGCGCTGCTCGCACTCATTTGGTGCCTCTGATGGCAAGCTTGCCGATAACGCTTGTGTTGTGTGCTGAAGATGTTGGTCTATTAGAGACAGTCCCAATACTTACCAGGATATGCAAAATGGTCTGACACATGCAATCAAAACTATGGTGTAGAAATATTCCAAGTCATGTTGTGGTTTGGAATCGTTGTGCTCTTTAGTTAAGTGGCCCTGGTCTCTTATGGTAACGTGCTGCAGGTTGTCGTTCATGTGTAATTGTCTCGCCTCCATGGTCTTTTTCAAAGCTCTTTTCCCAGACTCCTGTGCTTCTTAGCGTGAGCGTGACATGCATGTCCACGCTCAGTTCCCGAGCTATACCGCTTCCAGCCGTGCACCCGACGCCAACGGCGGCACTCCGCCATGTGACGCCTGATTCACGTTGGTCTGCTTGGCTTCTCCTGCTGTGCTGTAGAATGTTACAGGCCTGAATGAGTGCTGCGATTCTACCTTTTCCGTAGCTTCCGATAGCTTTGCTCTTACAGGTTTGCATGACTGGCTGTTTGTATAGTGACTTTCGTAACAAACAGTGGGCCTGAGGCTAATGACAGAACTGTTGTGCTTCCCTAGACTACGCCAAAGGGTTTGGTGGGAAATTTGGCGTCCAAAAAGACCGAATGGATAAGGTGACTGTCTTAAACTGTCTTTTTAACACGCCTGCAGTGTTTACGGTTGTAGACTTGCTGGAGGGTTGTGTTGTACACTGACCGATTTATCTTGCTCCCAGTGTGCTGGCACCTTTGACGAGGTGGAAAAGCCGACCTCTTCCTACCAGAGGACCAAGCCTGTAGAAGCAGGTTTGTCACACGTGGAACCTTGCACAGACTTCCTCAGCTCATCAATCTCAAAACCTGTTCTGTTATATTATCCCCAGATTTCAAACGACTGCGTAGCCTGCTGTTTGGCTTACAACAGCAATGTGGTTTCAGCCTGTAACACACATTGTTTTAATGGAATGGAGAAGTTGAATTGCTCTGTAAATGATTTGCAGAAACTGGTTCTGTTTAACTATGAGCAGACTATACTGTGGTGTGGAGACCAGGTGGACAAGGCCAGTTTTGAAGTGTGTGCGTGCGGTTGGACCTTGGTTCCCCTGCGTGCGGTTGGACCTTGGTTCCTCTGCGTGATCTTGGTTTTTTTTTGTCTTCCTAGCAAACAGCAGCATGGGCAGCATCAAGGCACGCTTTGAGAACATTGCCAAGCAAACGGAGGAGGAGGACCGCAAGCGGGCGGACGAGGAGCGGGCACGCCGACAAGCCAAGGAGCTGCAGGAACAGGAGGAGGCACGCAGAAAGGTGGAGGTACGGTGCCTCCTTCAGCCACACTTGAGATGGTGATGCTGCTTGCCTTTTGTGTGCTATGCATGGGGTCCTTCTGCAGTTATTGAAGGAATCCCCCCCCCCCCCCCCCAATTCTGTCTGTAATGCAGGACGAAGTCAAGGCAAGACCAGCCTCCCCAGAGCCAACACCGGCTGCGGTGACCCAGTCGGAACCGCAGCAACATGAGGTGAGGGCTCCCACTGTCACGCCACAAAAAGGCCAGGGAGGTTAAACTGCTGACCGGTAACATAAAGTACCTTTGTGGCTGTTGTTGATTGGTGGAAGCAAGACGGATGTTGGTGTTGTCGACTAAATTGCATGTTAAGGTTTATGGCTCCTTGGAATTGTTTAACATCAGAATAGCCCAAAGTGGGCCATGAACTTCACCTGGTGTGAATGACGCTGAACTGTTTGAAATGAAAGTATCTGAATTTGCAAATGATTGTGGGAAGCCATCGCCCAAACTTGTGTGTCCGAGGCCGAGTCTTCATATGTAAGGGATAAAAGCCGTGTGCAGAGAGCTTTGCTTTATTCAAGTGGAAAGGGCCGAGGTTTTCTGGCACGTAAAACGCGTGGCGTCTTCCAGAGCGCCCCACTCTACGAGGAGCCGGGTTACGACGGGTCCGTGGAGAATGGCGCCGATGTGTATGAGGTGGAGGCGGAAGCGTCGAGCCCCGGAGGGCAGCATGAGGAACCGCTGTACCAGAGCCCTGATGATGAGGGCTCCTACCAAACAGGTGTGTGTGTGGCAGGCAGCTGGATGTGGTGGCCTTGCCCTGAAAACCAAAAATGCATCCAGGCAATTGGAACTGGGGGGAGGCGGTTGCCATGGTTTCAGCAAATGGTACACAAGTTGAAGAATCTGCATAGCATTAACATAACATTGGTATTTAAACTATTTTGATCAGTTTTTATTCATCCTTTGAAAAGTAAATCTAAATGTTTCTGGTGTGAATCTGTGCTGCCATAAATATACTTCTGTTTTACTGGTATGATGGTAGTCCATATCAATGTGTTCTGCGATGCCTGTTTGCATTTTGATGTGAATTTTTTCAGCTGTTGACACCAGAGGTTAGGTGGGACTGGATAGGAAGTTGGTGCTTAAACACCGTCTTGAATGGATACAGCAAGGGCTGGCTTTTTGTTTTTCCCTCTGCTGTCCTGTGACCTTCATGTCCGTCCTTAACATCCTGCACTTTCTTGTAATTTCTGTGCGGCTGTTGTTTTACAGACAGCCACACGTACACGGAGTACGGAGAGGACCTGGGGGTGACCGCAGTGGCACTGTACGACTACCAGGCTGGTGAGTGTGGAGGAGGGAGGCTGTGGTGGGCCCGCCATGTACAGGCGCTCTTTAGTTCCACATGGAGCAGTAGCCACGTTGACATGTCACCAGTGGTTGGGATACCATCTTACATGATTGACAGATGTTTAAGGATCATTTTAACTAGAAGTCATTTTTACCTTGTTTTAAGAGAATGATGGTGCAGGCCATATTTGAAAGGGATAAGCAATATTTAGGTTAACCCAAGGAGAGTGTGGGTTTAATGGCTTTTTTTTTTTTTTTTTTTTTTTTTTTTTTTTTTGTTCGTTATTGGGGAAATTGCAGTAGCAATGAAGGACCAAAGAAGTATTGACCGGTATCAGCCCACCCAGAGCAGGGAGAAAAAGAGGATAAATCCCTTCCCCAATGTTTCAGTGCAATACAACATGGGACTATTGCTGTCCAGCTCTGCTGTCTCCTGGGGCTGTGGTACATTTACCACTGACTGACTGGAGCACAAGTGCACTCAACCCCTCTCTTATCTTATTGACGGGACACCTCTGGGTGCTAGTATGTTTGTATGACAAAATGGCTTGGCCAAAAGTTAGTTGGCATGTGGCACGGGTTGTTTTCTTTAAGGAGTCCAGAATTTTTTGCACTGCAGTATACCTTCTCATGTGACTGTAATTTTTAACATTGTATTTTTCAGCCGGTGATGACGAGATTTCCTTTGATCCAGACGACATCATAACCAACATTGAGATGATTGATGAAGGATGGTGGAGGGGTGTGTGCAAAGGCGCTTACGGGCTCTTTCCAGCCAATTATGTGGAGGTCAGGCAGTGAAGTGTCACGGGCCCTACCAATCCTGCCTTAAGCAGTCCCGGCCCCAAGCTCCTGCTCCTTCCTGCTTCCCTTACCGTGTGGCTGTGAAGACTCGGCTCTCTGCCGTTTCCCTGCCACTTGCGTCTCCAGTATGAGTGCATTCTCAGGTCTGGCTGCTTGCTCACCTCGTCTGCCCCCCTCCCACGCCTTCTGTGTACACCTTATTTTTAATTGCCCCCCCCCCCCCCTTCATTACCTAATTTCTCCAGCATTCTCATACAATTATGCCTGACATTTAAAAATGTTTTCTAATTGGAGAGAAAAGGTGCTTTTCATAGTCTGCTGATCTGAGAGCAGCTTGCGTATAAGACAACTTCATCCAGAACTTTTCCATGCACATGAAACTACATTTCCTAGTTCTGGTTGAGGAAGTGAGAAGTTAATCAAAACTAAGCCCCCCCCCCCTCTTTTTTTGCGTGCTTTTCGTCTTTCAGTAAGCGCTTGCATATTGATCTGTGAAGTGTCAAGGTATTAATCAGGTATTAACGCCTTGTATGTAGGTTAGGTTTAAATATAGGATCGCCAAAGAGTAGGGAAGGCCGTAGGCCACGGTGTAGACGCGGTGACCGTTTGACGCAAACGGAGCTGCGGACAGCCCTGCGTCACGCCCGCACCTGCTGCTTGCTTACACGCGTCCGGCCGGCTGCAACCGCGTCACGACGTAACATCGGTTCTGGTGGAGTGCTCCGGCTCGTTACCTTTGGTGTGTCGTTTGGCAGAATCGCCAGTGAAGTGGGGTTTATTTTTTGGAGGTGAGGGAAATCGAGGAACTTATGTGCTTAAGAATTTAGAGGGTTTTAAAGTAACAATTTATATCATAGACCTTTATAACAATTGGAGGATCAGATGACTTCACGATAAAGTACTTGGTGAAATGGGCGACGCGTGTGTGGAATGGCCATAGTCAAGGTTAGTTGTAAAAGTGGGCCATTTTTACCCCCCGTACCCATTTCATGCAGTGTGATGATCTGCTTAAGTCTACCTAGGGACGTGTGTTTGCAACTGGACCATTCTGTGTTTTTTATGGTATGTGTTCACGTGTATTAGGATTGTTTAATGTTGAAACTGAAACGTACCATTTCCCTTCTGTATGCCTTGCTGTTCTGTGGGGAACCTGTTATGGGACTGAGCTGAGCACTGCTGATGTCAGTTTTAATTATGACACAAACCGTACAAATTAGTAGAGGAAAGCGGCGCTCTTGAAGTGGATTTGCTGAATGATAAAACCAATGATGGGCTTCTAAGATGTTGATTTTTACCCAATAAAATGCAATTACCTCTATAGAGACTGATTTTTTTAAATTGAAGTGACCTTCACCTGTTTTTGTTTCTTTAGCTTCCATAGTACATCACATTTCCTGCTTATTTTTTGTAAGTAAATAAAGTTTTCAAAAAAAAAAAAATAAATTTTGCATTTGTCTTAATTCAGAGGGATGGAGGGTTGTTTTTTTTTTTTTTTTTTTTAATATAAATACACAAGTGTAACACTGGATATTGGTGATATCAATCCCAGTGTTGAACCAAATGGCAAAGCAGCGTGGCTCAACTGTGTTGTATGTCACATTCAGTTGTATAGGGTTAAAAAGCATGAAAAGAAAAAATTAGTTGATAAAGATCAAATTCCATAACCCTAAGCTCTTTTACTGCTGAGTCTGTTACTTTACTGAGAACGAACAACTTGCTCATGACTTGTATGGCTGCTGTTGTCACAACACGTGGCAGTGAGCAGGACGTGGCCAACCTGATGGGACTAACACTGGTGTCACCTTGCAGCCCCTTTCCCTGGGTGTCGTAGTGTTTGGCAGGCCGTTTTGTAGCTTTGATTAAAAGGAAACGCTGGACACACCGTTAATGTGTGTAAGTGACCTGCTGGGACTGTAAGTGGCCACAGTTTGTTTTCCATCCATTATCTTAACCGCTTATTCTTGGTGAGGGTCGCAGGGAAGCCTGGAGCCCATAGGGCACAGGACACCCAGGGCAGGGCGCCAACCCACCACAGGGCACGCACACACACACACACACACACACACACACACCAGGCAATTTGGACACACCAATCAACCTAACCTGCATGTCTTTGGACT
>JABJVR010008087.1:0-10926 GCA_025773905.1 Chitala chitala | reverse complement strand
AGACCCAAAGCGGGAATTGAACCTCAGGCCTGGAGGTGCATGGCGACAGTGCTAACCACCACGCCACCGTGCCGCCAGGTCCTGAACAAACTTGACAAAAAAAAAAAAAAAACATTGGCACACTGAGTGCCATCTGCAGGGTCACCACGCTGTGGTTACCATGCTGCCCTGGGGGTATGAAACAGAAAACCTTGTTGCCACCCTGAACTCTCTATTGGAAAGGATTACACACAACAATCTGGAGCCAACTTCCATATATTTCTTAGATTCTAGAGAGTTTAACAAACAGGGACCAAAACATGTTTCGACTGGCTAAAACTATGACATGGACTAACTGCCGAATTTCAGTATGACACTACTTTGCAGACCTAATGCTCTGCACTCAAGTTAATATTGGCAGTTTAGGGATGTGTTGCGTATTTCCGGTACGCACATCCGGCGTCACATTCCAACATGGCGGCACCCTGTGCTGTCAGTGCCGTGGACAAGATAGAGACCTCGGCATTAGTGCACGGCTCGACGGAATGCCCATCCAGTGGGAAAAGGCAACAGTTTGGAAACCGTTTCTTAATAGATCCCAGTCAGGTTTTCCAGCATAATGCCTGGTACGTGTTTATACAGCAATTTTAGGAATTGGATTTATTTGAAAAGCACTTAACTAATCTTTGTCTTAGTCACACAGTCGAGTTTCTCATGATCTAGTTGTCAGACTTTAGCTATAACAAAGATTTAAAACATGTGACAGATGCGGTCACATCGTATTTGAAGCGAGTTCAAACGTTTCGATTTATAGTTGTGATCAGTTTGAAATCATACAGCTAATTACCGGTGTTGATTTAAATTGTTTAGAGTTCTATTTTTATTTTTCATCTTCACCGCTTTGCTATACCCTTGTTCTTCCCCGATGTGGCACTAATAAAGGATTGTCGTATCTGGCCTTAATGCAGGGATAACGTAGAGTGGACGGAGGAACAAGAAGCAGCCGCTAGGCACAAGGTTCAAGAAAACAGTCAGCCTCTTTCCTCGGAGAAGCAAGGTTTGTTTGCTCCATTTTTCTTATATGTTTTATCTGTTACCCGCTTTTCAGTGGTTTGAAACGACAGGAAAAGGTGACAGTGTTGTAAAGCGATTTATGGAAACATCGAAGCCATAAATGAAATAAAAGTTTTATTTGAATAATGTCACCGGTTTCCCCTCTTGAACAGAACAGTATGACGTAAGAGCCAATGAGTACTGGAACGATTTTTACAAGATCCACCAGAATCGTTTCTTTAAAGATCGTCATTGGCTCTTCACGGAGTTTCCCGAGCTTGCGCAAAACTGCCAGCCGCGCACACAAAATGCGCGCTCTTGTCACGAGGATGCTGATGAGAACGCGTGCCGTATGGCAAGAGACAGTGATGTGGGAGTTACCGCCATGAACCATGCTGAAGCCTCATCTGAAGCTGGCTGTGATTTTCCTGGAGCAATGTCAACATATCGTATTATGGAGGTAAGAGATGCTCAGTAATTTCATACCTCTGACAAATGTGTGCTGCTGTCTGCCTATTCCCAGACTGATGTACTCCAGCTGGGTCTTGCATGATTACATTAACTCTGCGGTATTTGTATAACACACATTAAAGGCTGTTTTTGGGTGTACATGTTGTGACTTTGTGTCTGTACAGGTTGGCTGTGGTGTGGGAAATACCGTATTCCCCATTCTCAAGACAAATAAGTAAGATTTATAGCAGTAGCTTTTCATTCCATGTCTAAGTCTTGAGTCTTATATTACAGTGTTACTGTTACTCCCTTTATGGGATAGTTTTTTCCTTTCTCACATAAATAGCCTGTTTTCTGTGTTTTTACAGTCACCCTGGCCTCTTTGTGTACTGCTGTGATTTCTCCAGCACTGCTGTAGAGCTGGTCAAGGTAAATATAAAAAAAGTGATAGAGACTAAAGTTTGAGGTCTTCAAAAGACCACCAAACATGCAGTCATAACCCGATTTTAAAGTTTTATACTATACTCATGTAATTTAATGGTGAAAGACAAAAAATTACTACTTTATCTCTTGGCTAAAAATGTGTCTCATCGCCACCTGTTTTTCAGACCAATGAAGAATACGACCTTAGGCGCTGCTTTGCCTTCGTTCACGACCTGAGTGACGCTGCAGCGCCGTACCCCGTCCCCAAGGACAGCCTGGACGTGATCGTGCTCATCTTTGTGCTGTCGGCTCTCCACCCTGACAAGTTAGTCTTTTTACATCTCACTTTTTTTTTTTTTTTTTTTTTTTACTTCTTGCACATCTCTTTCCCCTCCGAGCCTTTAATTATGTTCTGGTTACTCGTTATAACTGGTAGTGTTTAGCCTGTTGTAGTTGTGTTCGTGGTCTTGGTTTGCAAAGAAGTGGCTGATCTCTTTCAGGTCAATTTACTCAGGGACACCAAAAATTGTTCCCCAGCTCAGATAATTCATTCATTAATTAAGGAGGGGCTGGGCAGCCAGTCAGTCTTCGGTCCCCAGGGGTTCTTTTTCCTTTGTACTGTGGAGATTTTGGTTCCTCTCCTCCACTGTTGTCTGGCTTTATTCGTATTTATTCATGTTGCTGTTACTCTATAAGATCTGCAGTTTCTTGTGTAAAGTGCTTTGAGGAACATCGTTGTAAAAGGCACTATATAGAAATAAATTGAATTGAATTAATTATGTAATTAGGCTTCTTGTTTTCAGCAACACGGGGCTGAGTTGAGGAGTGCTGTTCTCCTTTGTGGGAATCGGGTCAGCTTGTGCTGTGCTCGTTGTTGGTAGCTCTGTTCGTTTTGTGCTGCAGAATGCAGATGGCCGTGAGCCGCCTCGCTCAGCTGCTGAAGCCGGGTGGCGTGATGCTGCTGAGGGACTACGGCCGCTATGACATGGCACAGCTCCGCTTTAAGAAAGGTGAGTGACGCCTGACCCCTTTCACGCAGCGCCCCCCTCCCCCCCTGCAGTGGAGCGGCGGTCTTGCCATTTCTCACCTTGTTTATCAGCGAAACTGAACGCAACGTCCTAATTTCATCTGAGTGTGATCTTTTTTTTATTTTTATTTTTTAAACACATTTTTGTTTATTTGCTTTTTCAGGTCGATGTCTGTCAGAGAACTTTTATGTCCGTGGGGATGGAACACGTGTCTACTTTTTCACTCAAGGTATTAAAAAGCTCCCTAGTTTGCTTCTTATTTATCGTTCATGTTTTCATTCTTTTCCTCCTCTTCCTCAGTCCCATGCTAAGCTGAATAATTGTATGAAAGTAACATCAGCATCATGCTTTAATAAGTTCAGTTTTTACATTTAAATGTACAGTAAATGTTTCAGTGCCGCCAGTGAGGGCGTTTTGTGGTATTCTGCATGAGTGTCATCCTACAGGAGACAGTGTGAATATCTCCTTAGCTCTTGTAGACCATTTTTCTTTTCAGTTACAAATTTATCTATTTAACTATTTACAGGGGTAGACAAACTACCAGAAACACCACATGCAAAAGGAAATTAACTTTTAAGTAACTAAATCAAAATTTCATACATGGCAACAGTGGTTACTTAAAGTATATTAAGCCAGGGTCTAATTTGAAGTATTTGTTGTTTATAAAAGAGGTCTGGTTGTTTAACATGAAGTTTCAAAGAAACACGAGGCAAATAAAAAGCCTAAAAAAAACCATGTAGAGTTTGTCAAAGCTGGAATTTATGGCACAATTGACAGTCACAACAAGACCTTTGTAAAAACAAAAGAAAATGTGACACCAGTCATCTTTAATTCAGTTTCCTATAACTGGACAGGTTTACATTATGAGAAATCCAAAGGATGCCTTCAATCCACAAAGTCTGTTGCCATCATTGAAGGAAATACAGCCTGCCATCTTGTGGAAGACATTAGATCCGATCATTGCTTAGCATGGCCATTTGGTAGATTATTAGAACATCCTATTTAGCAGGACCAGGTGTACCCTACATGTTGCTAATCATCATGGGGTTGCTATATTTGGGAATGATAATTCCACTGTACACATTTCTAAACAAATGTGGATTCATGAAACCCATGTTGACATGAATCATATTCCACAGCCTCCTTACTTAACAAAATTAAACGTCATTGAACCTTTATTGCAAACTCTGCAGCACAAAGTATATGTCCATCTTTGTTAAAGATCTGGGTGCTTTAAAGAATAGTATAATATCTTGAAGTATGACAGTATTCCAGAAATACAGGAATAATACAGATAAAAGTTGTTCTGGAGAGTAAAGAATGCTCCACTCTATGTTAGGGGAAATGGGCAAATTAAACTTGGGTTCCCTTATGTTTTGAATAAGAAGAAAGCACAGGAAACACAGGGCTGGATATGAAACCATAACCTGACTTTGCAAGGCTAACTTCAGAGCTACTGTCGAGGCACATGCACATACTGGTTTGTATCCATAGTGTGTCGACAAAATAAACACATACAGTATTAAAGTATTAATATGAAGAGCTGGTAAGGGGTAGCTCTGCTCATTTCTCTGTCTCACAGCACTGTCTTCATGTTTATGTCAAGAAATTGTCATTTTAACATTTCAACCATTTAAATAAAGTGCATTTTTATAAAATATAACAAGGATGCTGAATGGCATGTAGATTACACTCTACCCAGCAGGAATCAGGACTAAGGCTGTATTAGGAACTATGCTTTGTGTCGCCTGATTTTTTATTTTTATTATTTTTTTTTTTTTAGAACTCTTATCTGAATGATGTTATGTCTTGACCATACAAGAATCACCTTTTAATGTACTGTAACAGAAACTGTAATAAGATACAAATCATACCATTGTGTTGTCTTGGATCACTATATCCCTGTAAACGCTGCCTGGATCCCTTTCAGATGAACTCCACAACTTGTTCACCAACGCTGCACTCGAGAAGGTGCAGAATCTGGTAGATCGGCGACTGCAGGTGAACCGGGGCAAACAGCTGACCATGCATCGAGTCTGGATTCAGTGCAAGTACCGCAAGGCACTGGGAGCGGCAGACACCGGAGCAAGTCGAGCGAGAGCGGGGCAGCAGACCGACCCTGGATCAGGACATTGCTGAGCAATGCAAGGCGAACTTTTAGCAGTGGAACATAGAAAAATGTGTATAATGTCACCACTGTGGGTAATGACTGCCATTAAATGGGACAAACCGCCTACGGCTAAAGAAACTGAGATATGGATTAATGCTGAGATTCATGGTTTGCTGTGCAGTCGGCTGAATCAGGATGAAAGTTATCTAACGTACACTTTGGTCGGTAATGGCCATTAAATGTTATTTTAAAACTTTGTACTTTATAAATAAAGTCAAACCATATTGTTTTTAGTAAACATGCTTTTATAAACTATTTTATTTCTTTGGTTTGCCCAAAAATATGTAGTATTTTTAAACGTAAATTTCCAGGTATAGTACTGTAAAAACCGAAGTAAATATTGTTTTGTGCAAGATATAACTGATACATTGATTCAAGTACTGATACTGTAAATGAATGTAATTTTTTTTTTTTAATTCGTATGAGCGATGAGTGCAACAGTTTTAAACCGTGCATTAAAACAACGCATGCAAAATAACATCGCTTATCTCAAATTTCATCTCTTGATTTCGTACCCTTGTCATTGCATATTGCAGAAAGCACCGTACTTGCTCCGCTTTACTACTCAGGACCCAGAAATTCTAAGAGACACTTTCTTTGCCGTGCATTTGGATTATTAATCCCACATGCATATGGACTGGTCAAGTGAACATCAAGAACCACAACCCCGATTTTCTTAATCCAGGTTCCAAATTATAGTCTGGTTTCATTGGTGCAAAGCAGAGATTTACTGCCAGGCGTGGTGGGGAAACGCTGCCAGCGCAGTCTCACGAGAAAGAATGAGATTTACCGATTATTGTTTACATTGTGCAAAATATAGAGGGAACCGAACCGAACCGAACCGGATTAAGTTGGCGTGACTGGATTTGCACCACTTCTTCGGCAGGTTGCTGTGCGCTCACGGGCGCTCGTGCGAAACCCAAGTTAGGGCACTGATTTACCGAGCCGTGCGTCGGCCCGACCCGCCGAGGCTCATCCGATGGAAAAATAGGTCAAAATATATATATATATAATGACCGCTTTTGCGAGCTCGTCTCAAGTGAAAGTTTACAGGTGATAAGGGGCGTTGTTGTTCGATGTAGGCTGCTCGGAGGAGGGACGGCTAGCTCGCGCTAGGCTGCACGGGCCGCACGGAGGGTCGCTCGGCCGGTTGGCTGCACGCGAGGACGCGGCACGGCGGGCGTAGGCAAGTCCGAGGATCCGCGGGCCTCGCCGCCAATCCCTCGCAGTTTTAAAGGACGGGGCCTCGGTTTCTCCAGTCGGGCTGTCGGCTGTATCGGTGCGGTGACTAACGGAGGCCCTCCGGGCTTTGGGACAGCCAAATAGCACTGGTACAGGAGCGAGCATAACGGACAGCACACCGAGGGCCGTGAGGAGCGACGGCGCCATAGCAGGTGAGGAAAGCGGGCTAACTTTCTGAGTAACGGGGTTGGGGAGGACCGTACGTGTTTGGAAAAGATAAACATCACAGAACAAAAAGGAGAACACCGGGAATGTAAAGTCAGTGTGTTTCATTGTGTAAAACGTCTACACACATAAAAATCACACATTGGAAGATGGATAGCCTGCTAGCTACCTTTTAAATTGTGTTGCTAACTGGCTAACCATAAATAAATGGTTACGGCGCGATCAAACATCAGAAGGCTTAATGGTTATTAATGGCCAGATTATTGTGTTATATTATCGTGTTATAAAAGTGAAGCCCAAACCAGTCACCCATTACTGGCCAGTTTACTGACTACTTGTCGTGTACAGATTGTGTTTTTAAACATGTTTTATGTACATGGCTGGTGATGCTTTTGCTAGAACAAACAAGACGATTTAATGGCCGAAGTGCTTTCCTCCTGTGGAGGTTTCCTATTTTATGTCTGTTGCCTCCCTTTCTGATGTTGCCCATCCGTGCCTCTCCGCAGAGTCCAGTTACACTAGTGAGTAAAAAACAGAGAGATATGACATGTAATGTAATCATCAATATGTGTGTTAGTTTGGAGTTGGCTGAAATGTCACCGTTCTACGACCGAATTTCATTGGGTTGTTCTTGAAAATGAAGTTATCTGACAGTGTGTTTCTCTATCTAAAGTGTTGTTCAATGGCCTTAATGAACGCCATGGGTTTCAAGTAATGTTTTTCACAGTTGCAAACCATGACTGACATGTTCCAGACTTTTGAAGTTGGTTATTGGGCACTTTTCATTTTACAATTGATAATATTCAAATTATGGCCTGGTTTCGTGCTATATACAAATTATAACGGTTAATGCATTTTCCAAACTTGTAAGGTTAGGTCATAGTTGTATACCCTCTTTGTAGGTGAGGTATCTTGTGGTAGTTCATTGCTTAGGTACTTGGTAGTGGTAAAATGTACATTTCATCCCTGAGACCTAAGCTGAGCTTTTATAAGCCATGCTGTCACTTTATAAGTAATTTATTAACACATTTTTAAATGTAATTTAGATATGTTATTTCTTAGAAGATGCAAAACTATTGGTGTTAACACATTGTATCATAAAGCCCATATTGTAGTCCTGTCAGGACCCTTTTCCCTGGCTGTATTTGCATGACACAGTCTGATTTTCTTTGAAGTGTTTTGTTTTCTGGGGTAAGGAGAGGCGGGGTGTTTGAGGGGAGAGTGGTGTGAAAACAAGCGAGTGTCATAACTGAAGGACTGTTGGTGTTGACTTGAGAGGCACCCATCCTGGAAAGGCTGAATTAGGCGTTTAGAGTTCTAGGTTTATAGAACAAACGCCTTGCAATCAACAGGAATGCATGAGCACGCACACAGTGTAGTGCTAGTATAAAAGTTGGAATCTGCCTAAAATGGTGGGAAATGCTGTGCCTTCATCTTAAATTTGTGACACTGGGCTGACCGTTTCACCAAAACGGCTGCTTGTTAATGTGTGTGTATGTTGGCGTATTGTCATTGTTTGTACTGGCACTGTCATTGAGTTGTAGGCCCCTCAGGAGCCATGTCACCCTTCGTTACGTCATACATGCAGGGCTATAGGTTTGAATTCTGGCACCTTTAAATAAATAGTGATATTTGCCAGTTGTTGACATGATGTTTCTGTAAGGCATAGGGCTGTTTTGGGGTTGCATCTGACTCTGTTTTCTTCTACAGTTTTACAGCAGACATGATGGAAGAACTGCACAGCTTGGACCCACGAAGACAGGAATTATTAGAAGCTCGTTTCACAGGGGTGGGAGTGGCCAAGGTGTGTGTGTGTGTGTGTGTGTGAGAGAGTGTGAGTGAGTGAGTGTATGAGAGAGAGAAAGAGATGGAGAGGGAGACAGCTCTGTACGATCCAGGTGAATTGCAGCAGAAATAGCGGAGCTAGTATTTCCTGTGAGGGTGGGGGCTGTTTCTGGAAGGGATGATCTGGCTTCTGTACTGCAGCATCATGCTGGAAAGGAGCAAGGCTGTAAACATTGTATGTGACACCACCACCCCCCCCCCCCATAAAAAAAAATAAAAAATCTGGAGGGATGGCAAAAGCACGAGCATGCAGGTGTGGTCGAGGTGGTGGGGGAGTGAGTGTGATGCCAGGCAGCACCGCTGGCACTGGGGCTGTGATTATGCAGGCCTCGTGCCCTTGGCCCGGCACCGCTCAGTTTAGGTGGCCTCACTGCATGAAGTCCATGAAAAGGACGTTTTTACAGAGAGGTATTTGGTGTGCCTGCGAATAAGAAGCAGTGAAGCTGTTGGAGCAGCGAGCCCGCTGGAAGCGTGCCCTTCGTCATTTCCTCTGGTGTTGAGGCAGTCAAGCAGAGATGGCTGATATGCGTGCAGCCTAGTTAGAAAAGTCAGCAGGAAACGGGCTCAAACAGATGGCTTACCAGTTGAGATAAGTTGGAGCTTCAATTTTTAATGTGCTTGAAGACTGTAATTGTATGTAAGGAGTCCATGGGGAAAAAGGGAATAGTCACAAATTTAAGAAACTAAATCTTAAGATTTGGGGAAAAAAAATCCTGTATAATTTATAGAATTGTGATTTAGCATGAGGCTTATCAAATTATTTGTGAGTTCTGCGATTGAAATTGAGGTGTCAAGATTAAAGATATAGCAGGGGTTTTTTTTTTTTTTTGCCTACCCCTTGGGTTAATGCTCCTTTTCCCATGGAGTCCGCATGTATACACTGTGTGCAGTGAACATGTGCCTTGTTCCAGATAAACATATGCATGGGTACTTATTTTCCTGAGTTTCTCCTGACCTCCTCCCACTTGATGGTTGACTGGGATGTTTATGGTCTACTACATGCTGCATTATAGAACTCCAGAATGGTTCTGTGTAGCCCTCAGCATGTTCCTCAGAGACATACTGGCTGATGTCGGTAAGCTTCGGTGTAAAGTCTGACTATACGGGTTTGTGTATTTTGTGTTTTACAGGGCGCCGGACACAATGAGTCGTCCAATCAGAGTCTGTGTAGTGTGGGGTCTCTCAGTGACAAGGAACTGGAGGTCAGTGAGTCCCTGACCCCTTCCCTGAGCACATTCCTGCACAGAAGACCCCGCCTTCCCCTCGCACCTGACAACATGCTTGTAAAATTTTCCCATTCCGTTTGGTGATGTGCAGCGGTTTTTCAATGTGTTTTGTTACCTTCAGACACCTGAGAAAAAACCCAGTGACCAGAGGGCAAGAAAGAGGAAAGGTGACCCTTACGAAAACAGTCAGGGTGAGCAGCCCTTCGGCTCTTCTACTCTTCCTCTTCACATTAGTGTTTATCGCTACTTTGACCTTCAGTTTCATGCTTTCACGATTGCTTAGACCTTCATCTTGACTCGTTTTTTCCCTTCAGGGAAAGGAGGAGTGAGGGGTCATAAGATTAGTGACTACTTTGAGGTGAGTGGATCAGGTTACAGGCCCTCATACTGGGCACCTGCAGGCAGGCAGCCTTATTCCTCGGTGTTCATATACAGCGTTGATATGGCTTGTCTTGTGCACGTGGCCTGTTGTGCGTGCGTCATACTGCCTTGTGACTTCATTGTTAACTTGGCTCTTCTCTGTCCTCCTCTCAGTTTGCCGGTGGGAGTGGTCCTGGGACCAGTCCCGGCCGCAGCATCCCGCCAGTGGTCCGCTCGTCTCCCCAGCATTCTCTCTCCACGCCCCCAGCCTCGGTGAGCAGCAGCACTTGTCTTCCCCGCTCATCTTCGCACCTCTCCGTGAGCACACTCTGAGCTGACGTTTAAGTGCATCTGCGCTGATTCTGCGTACCTGTGCAGGTGCAGCAGGGCAGCCCGTCATCCACCGGCTCTGCCAACACAGACCATTCCTCGTGTTCTCTGAAGCCCGCCTCAGCGCATACAGTCCACAAAGCCACACAGGTACAGTAAAACCCCTGTAACCAGCAGTGGGTGGGGCTGTACCTACAGTTTAAGCAGCTATTATGGAGGTGCTAAGGAGTCTATGGGTTCAAATCCCAAGAAGGGATTTGATGTTGTACTGCAGAGAAGGATAAAATGGTGGCACACATGAAGGTACAAAGTGCTTTTGATTTAAAAGGGCAAAACAGCAGAGCTCAAGTATAATGAAATGAAGTATTTTTGTGCTGCGCCGTCCTGATTACGTGGGTTCCACTTGGTTGACTTGTCTTGTTCATATAGCTCTGAATGACTAGCTGTCAGTGGCAGTGAGCTGACAGTCCAAAGCATATCTGCAGTGCAGAGCATCTTGCGTGTGCCGTGCGCAGAGCAAATTCTAACATGACAGTTGAGAACTTTCTCTATAACTTGCTGCCCAATATAGGTTATGATTGCCCTTAGAATTAAGAAATTAAAAACAGTGCGTGTTCTTTCGCCCCCCGCCCCTTTTTTTTTTCCCCTCTCCCCC
>JABJVR010008086.1:0-10927 GCA_025773905.1 Chitala chitala | reverse complement strand
TCCTGTCCCAAACCCTAACCCTAGCTCCAGCCCCTCTCCTGGCCCAAACCCTAACCCTAGCTCCAGCCCCTCTCCTGTCCCAAACCCTAACCCTAGCTCCAGCCCCAAACCCTAACCTTACCTCCAGCTACTCTCCTGGCCCAAACCCTAACACCAGCTCCAGCCCCTCTCCTGGCCCAAACCCTAACCTTAGCTCCAGCCACTCTCCTGGCTCAAACCCTAACCTTAGCTCCAGCCCCTCTCCTGGCCCAAACCCTAACCCTAGCTCCAGCCCCTCTCCTGTCCCAAACCCTAACTCTAGCTCCAGCCCCTCTCCTGGCCCAAACCCTAACCCTAGCTCCAGCCCCTCTCCTGGCCCAAACCCTAACCCTAACCTGAGCCCCTCTCCTGGCTCAAAACGTAACCCTAGCTCATCTTCTCACCTAAACCATAACCCTAGTCCAAGTCCCTCTCCTGGCCAAACCCTAACAGTAGCTAAGGCCTTCTCCTCACCCAAACCCTAACCCTAGGCCTGTCCCTTTTCCTCAACCAAACCCTAGCCCTAGTCCTAGCCCCAGGCCCTCTCCTCATTCAAACCCTAACCCTAGCCTCATCCCCTCTCCTGGCTCTAACCCTAACCCTAGCACCAAGCCCTTCACCTCAGCCAAACCCAAACCCTAGAAGAAGCCCCTTTCCTGGCTCAAACCCTTACAGTATCCAGGTCCGTCTTCTCACCCAAACTCTAACCTTAGCCCCAGGCCATCTCATCACTGAAACCCTAACCCTAGCCTCAGCCCCTCTCCTGGCACTAGACCTAACCCTAGCGCCAAGCCCTTCACCTCAGCCAAACCCTAACCTTAGACAAAGCCCCTTTCCTGGCCCAAACCCTAACAGTTGCCGGGGCCATCTACTCACACAAAACCTAACCCCAGCCCCAGCCCTTCTCCTGCTCAAATCCTAATAGGAACCAGGGCCCTCTCCTCACCCAAACCCTAACCTTAGCCCCAGGCCCTCTACTCACCCAAACCCTAACCCTAGCCTCAGTCCCTCTCCTGGCTCTAACCCTAACCCTAGCGCCAAGCCCTTCACCTCAGCCAAACCCTAACCCTAGACAAAGCCCCTTTCCTGGCCCAAACCCTAACAGTAGCCGGGGCCCTCTACTCACACAAACCTAACCCCAGCCCCAGCCCCTCTCTTGGCCCAAACCCTAATAGTAACCAGGGCCCTCTCCTCACCCAAACCCTAACCTTAGCCCCAGCCGCTTTCCTTACCCAAACCCTAACCATAGCCCCAGCCTCTGCGATGGAAATTTCTCCAGGGAATTTTTAGAAAGCATCTTTTGAGTTTTTAGCTCCCCTGGCATAGAGCAATGTTTTTTTCTTTTCGGGTGGGAGTGGGGGCCAAAGAGTATAATGAGGCTCATTAAGTCAGCAAGTTAAAATGTTATTGTATGTATCATTTTACTTGATGTGCAGTTATCAGTTGAGTAAAACAGTACATCACTTTATCATCTGTAAGGCGTCTATGAGTAACAGAAGTGCGACACAAAAGCACATGTACTGCATTTTACAGGAGGAGTACTTCGTGCAAATTTAGGAATGTATACTTTTATATGTGAGCAAAATAAGGTAAATACTGTACTTTGACTTTCCCAGAATAATTCTTGAGTAATTGCAGTTTTGTTTAAGTAAAACATTTCTGCACTTTGACCACTTCTCTGCTGGTCCTGTCTTACCCTTACAAACTCAGAGAAAAGTACAAGACAGCTACATGTGGCTTCTCCTACCAAAATGAACCACTTTGGAGACTTTGGTCTCAAATGAAATTATTCATTTCAGAATTATGTCTCAGTATATCTGAGCCTCAATATTTCAGACATGAAACTGATATTTGCTTTTTGAGTGTTAGCAATAAGAGCTATTCCCTGGCCGTCACCCATCTCACATTAGACAGCCAATGAGGTGCTATCAAAGCGATGAGTTTTAAAGCAAATTCCCAGGTGTGTGTCTCCATCAACAGTAAGACAAAGGAGGAGATAGCACAAAAATGCTAAGTTTAGCAATGAAATAAATCTTATATCTAACTAATTATGCCTGTACTATTATAACGGCATAGCTGCTGCTGAGTTGAGACTAGTCTGGTTTGAACACTGATGCTGGAACTGGCATGCTAAAATGTCAAGCTTTTTTGATGTTTTTGGGGATGGAATAAAGGGGGGGTGTAAGTGAACTCAATTTCAGTTGAGGTGGGTACCAGGTAACCATAGCAATCAGCCTCATGCCAAGCTGTCATGAGCCTGTAGGCTCTGCAGTTCCTTCTTCCCCTTGGCTGGGTACCTCCTGCGCGCATACACACGTGCAGGACCGCTAACACGGCTGGCTGACACACACCGCTAACGCAAGCCGATAACACGCAGCTTCAGCCCGAGACACATGGTGCGGTCAGTGGAGTTGTGCTCCCAACAGAACGTACAATGTGCTGCTGTTGCTCATAATCCGTTACTTTACTGTGTCGCTGCCGCAATAAAAGGAAACAAAGATAAGCGAGTCTTGGTGATGGACCAAAGCTTTGAGATGGCTGCCTAGAACCCCCAAAGGAGCCGGAAGCATAACGGCTGCACTAGCACAAGTATTTTTCAGTGCTGGACATGAATTTCATTCTGTAAATTGCATTACCGCCCATTGCCATTGGCTTTTACCATCATTTGCCAGTCTTTGATGCAAAACCATAATCCCACTGTAAGACTGCAATCCTGTGGGCACCGTCTTAAAAGCATGCAAATTAAATGAAGGCGTGACGAGGACAGACATGTGTCTATTAGTCTGTTGCCAGCTCTAGAGAAACATTTCAGCTCTAACCACAAGACAAAAAAGTGATACTCAGTTTAAAGTGCAGTTTTTTTTTGTTTTTAACAAAAAAAAGACAATTGAGTCAAATTTAGTCCCGATTTGCATCCAATACTCCAGTTAAAACAGCTTGTTGGGGAGTTAAAGATGAGCTCACAGACAGGAAGAGTGATGGAATCATGCTTCAGGAACAGCGTCCATTACTGCACAGCCAGAGGGGCTGGTGCATGGACTGAGCAGAGACCCAAGTGAGCACCAGAGAAAGACCCTGGCTTTATGCCCATGGACTCTTGGCTGGAACGGCCTCATCAGGGTGCCGCTCTTCTGGCAAACAACCCCACGTTAGTAAACCTTGGTGCACTCTAGAATCCTATTCTAGCCTTCCCAAGGAAAAACAATCCCTGTCAGGTCCTCCAGAGCCCGACAGCATCACTAAGTCTTAAGACAATAATGGCACTATCTAACGTGTTACCAGTTTGGTATGGCGTTCCACAGCAATCTGTGCTTGGGCCTCTACTTTTCTCTACATATACGTATGCTTCCTGTATATTAATTTTGGTTTAATGTTGACTATCATTCCTATGTTAACGATATTCAGATGTACTCTTGTGTGAAATCTAATTTCAAAGAATCAATTGACACTGCAGTTAACAGCTTTAACGAGACCGAAAACGAAAACAACTTTCTGTCACTAAATTTCAATAAAACTGAGGTTCTGAGGAAATGATACTGAGAGGATTGCTTTCATTTCAGCTCTTGGTGCTATAGGGTTGAACTTTCCCTTAACAACTCAACACATAATTTAGCTGTCAGTATAGATTCAAGCCTTTCATGCAGTTCTCATGTTAGTGCAACATCCAAGAAATGCTTCCTATAACTCAGAAGTGTTGGTAAAGTAAAACTGAAGTTATGAAGAAAGTACATATGTTTGTATATAGCAGACTGGTTTATTGGCGTTCTGTACTTTGTAGGAACTCACACGGCACATTAAACTACAACAGATATGGATTTAGGTATGGGAACATGGGCAGCCACTCAGGGCAGCATCTTCATCTGGGTTGCACAGTGCCCCCCCACCCCGCACCAGAACACACTTTAGAAAATATTGTCAGTATCTCCCTCTCCCCCCTTCCCAGAATGCAATTTTTCCTAGAAACGCCACTGCGCTACAGTGTATTCAAAACGTAGCTGCTGGATTTCTTATCAGGAGGAAAAAGTATGTCCACCAGTCCTGGTACATTCCTTACTCCGCTGGCTGCACTTTAACCTAAGCTTGTTTTTGCTCGGCTTTTCTGTAAAATGTCATGGAACAGCGCCGTTATGAAAGGCGCTACATAAAAACAAATTGAACTGAACTGCAAATTAAGACCAGATTTCCTATGTCTCTCCAGCTGGGATTTAGCCACCTTAAACTCCAGGGCCAGATAAAAAGGAATTTTAAGGATTTATTAAGAAGCAGAGACCCCCCAAGCCCACACTGTAAAGAAAGGTGTAAACATGGCACGCCCCTCAAACTTCCTGCAGTCCGACCACAAGAGCTTCACCGTGGTACTTCTGACTCATTGTCACATTTTTTATTTTCACAAGTGTCCGCTGTGAAATTCCACACCAAGCGGAGCGTGAACAAACAACAGTGGTGGAGTCCGGTATTTCATGCACCAGCTGTTTCCTGTTTAAAGTGCTGCTTGGGTAATATGATTTTTCAACTTCTTGCGGTGCACTCACTGACAGCATTCCCTTCTGGAGACCCCATTAATCACCTTTATCATTTTCCGTGTCATCTGCTGAATAATGCATTAAAGCAGTAAGGCTACCGAAACACCGTGCTGTTTATTTGTAACACACAGAAGGTGTAGGAGGCCCTGATGTGTAGCGGTGTACCAAGTTTGACATTGGTTAAAGCCCAGAAGTGTCCAAGGGCTGACAGGTGCACCTTTCATTGTGGGAGAGAAATGTGAGTCAAAATTAATGCAAACAAGTTTCTTCATCTAAGCGGAAAAAAAAGTTAACAAATAACTGAAGGAACACAAATACAAGAAAGATGATAGCATCACCTTCAAATCCTCAATGTCTGCATTCAGCTGCAGGTGTCCATTTTGGATGCCATACAGGAACCATTATGGTCCAACAGACCAAGTAATCATCACATTTTTTATGTGCTACTTCATTTTGTAAAATTAGCATGTAAGACCTTGTTTTGACACTATAACTGTGCTCAGCAGAGCATGTCTTTTCTCATTCACCATGTTGTTCAGTAAGCAAAGTTTAACAATGACAGTATTCAGTCAGTTTCTATACCACTGCATCCTGTTAAGGGTCACAGGGAAGCCTGGAGCCCATCCCAGAACACATAGGGTGCAGGGCAGGGGACACCCAGGGTGGGGGGGCCAACCCACCACAGGGCACACACACTCTTTACAGGCAATTTGGACACACCAATTAACCTAACCTGGATGTTTTTGGACAGTGGGAGGAAACCAGAGAACTCATAGAAAACTCTATGCACACAGACCTAAGGCAGGACTTGAACTCCAGGCCTAGAAGTGCAAGGTAACAGGGCTAACCATCACGCCACCATGCCGCCATTTGAAATTATGTATCAGGCCCTTCACCTGGGTTCTTGGCTCCCCTCTGTAATACAGTTCTGACAGTCTCACTTTAGACAGGCTTATAGATATCTTAACACAAAACTTAATAGAATGTTTCTGAAAGGTTCTGTCCACCTCTAGCCTGCAGCAAAATTGGTTTGCCTGGGCCATGGCTAAGTGAACCAATCTTCCCCTTTAAAAAGTCTTTGTGGAATGCAATGGCTGGTGAAAATCTCCAGGACATCTGGCAGTAACGCTGCCACTTCAAACTGCTCTCTTTTTAAAAAACCCACTCCAATATCCCATGATGCTTGATGAGAGGAAGACCAGCACCACATTCTATCTCCCTCCTCTGGATTGCAGGTGCTCACCCAATCATTTGCCCTCCTTAATTACATACTTCCAGGAAAAGAATCATTTATATTTACTTTTGATCACTTAAACCAGTTCATTTCCACAGAATAAATTTGTTGAGATTATTTTTTTCCTCCATATAATCACTCAAAAATCAGTTTTAGTGTAACGAGTTACCTGTAATGTAATCTTCATTTAAAAATTCACAATGCTGGAAAGCAGCAATATCATATTTTTTGCCTCAGTAATGTAACTGATATTTATGGCGAAATCTCCTGCCATCAGTCAGTGTCATCACCGACGATCATTTTTCATGAGTTACTGGGTAATGTGTGATGTGAATAGCTGACAACCTCCAATGGGTCCAGCTTTTTAATAAAACTTATTCCATTAAAGGGGAAGTACTTTGGTGAACAGAGTCAGTCAGCTGTCATCAACCGAACTACAGCCATGGTGTGTTTCTACATCAAAACCGAGAAATGACTAATTTTTCTGCAGCTGGTTTTTGTCATGCCCTTTCCTGTCATTCCTCCTCATATCCTCTAGGTGTTACCCCTCCTTGTGTTTCATGTCATTGAATCAAAGTAATTATGTCATTAATGCCTCCTATGTGTGTTTTGTTTGCCTGAGTTCTATTTAAGTTTCCCTTATGTGTGAGTCTTTGCCAGTTATTGTAGTATCCTGTAGGTGATGGTAGTGTAGGTATTGCATTGTAGTCCACAGTCCATAAGCCTTGTTGCATGTAAACCCCATAGTTGTCCTTAGTTCCTTGTTACTGCCCTATCCACTTTTTCTTATTTTTGGTTAACCCTGCTTTGTTTTTGTTCTGGAATAAATCTCCCTCTCTGCTATTGGACCTCGCTTCGGCTTGCCTGTTCATTACACTTTTAATCCAAATCAAACAGCAATAAAAATTAAAATTAGACCTGTTTGACTGGATAGAAGGGAATACATCACTGCTGGCGGTCCAGTTTTGCAAGTGAACACATGGACTGTTACAAAGCGACAGTCTGCATCATCAGACATCTCCCTACAGTCATGCTGAGGGCCGTGCCTTGTCCAGGTTCAGTCTGTGTGGCACAGAGACGAAAGGATATGGGCCAGACTACACCCGAGGAGACCATTGGCTATGTCGCTCTGGTTCATGTGTGGGTGGACACAGACACAGGCACCATGAGCTCAACAGCAGGCCGCGTGCAGGCTGCAGGTCATCAGAGCCACAAGGTTACCACCGTAACGCCTCCACATATGGCAATGACAACTGTACTCAGAGCAGCACCAACCATGGACACCACCAGTCTGCATTTTTAGATAAATCCACATGTATTTACAGCTACCATAATTAGTAAGATAATACAGTCATTGTAATATTAAAGTTTTATTGTAATATGATTCAGTAACAAGGTCTATGGTTTGCAAGAACAGGTGAAGGAATTCCAGTGATGGAGCTGACTTTCAGTGTCATGTGTCTGACTCTTCAGAATCCACTCTGACAGCTGAATCATGGAGCATGTTTCTACCATGATTGTTCTCCTCAAAGGTGAGAATTAACAGATACATGTGTCTGTTTCTGTGTTCAACACATATACATGGAGTGTTTTGTAACAGACATTAACACTTAAGAAAAAAATTACAGTAGACGCAAAAACAAGTTTACATTTTCATCATTTGTACTGCTCTGATTTATATTCTACAAAAACATTTCTCTGACCACAGCTGAAGCTGCATAAAGCATTTTCACACCTGACTTCCATTGTGCTAAAGTATTCCTATGTCAAGATTTTATGCTTTCTAATCTTAAACTTTGCTTGACTAAATTTACATATCCGTTGTGTTTTAATGTGAAAAAGTTTATGTATTCAGAAGGGAACACAGTCAAATTTTTGTCCTAGCACAGGTCCACACTACCTCATCTGTAATTCCGAAATACAAAACGTTCACGAATCCACAAAATTCTTATTCATAGTTTCAAAATGTCATTTCTTCAGTTTATTACTATAAATAAATGGTTATACTGTTCATGTAATGTGTATAACACAGGAAACAAAGGACTGTTGGATCCATGGCAACAACAACCCCAGAGAAAGACTGACTGCTCTATGAGGACGAGGCTGTAGGAAAAACAGTTTGTCAGAAGTCCATAAACCATTTAATATATGTACCATAATACCATGCTAACTTTCTAAAATCTGGCCCCAAGGGTTTTGGATAGAGGTTTGCATCTCTGTACAGTCTTTAAAGTCAATCAATGACAGTCCAGTCTTTGAAGATTTGATGCAGTTTGAGAAAACCTGGAGTGCACTCTGTGGATAGCAGGGGTGACACCAAAATGGCTAACGCTAAATGAGCGAGGTTGGCGTGTCACAACAAAGCTGTTTCAGAAGACGTGCCGTCTTATTCCTTTCCAGCCCCGCTGCAGTAATTACAAAGAAAAATGTGAAAAACAAGGAAACGTGAATTCCCCTCATAACTTTTCCCTGCAAAGTGGGAGGTTTGAATCCTTAAAGTGTCACGTTTTTGAACAAGGGACTAAACCTTGGATCACATCCAGCAAAGTGTGAAATCGTGCAACCATCTGCTGAACAGATAAATAATGCACTGATAGCATACAAGGGGAGCTTTCCATTTAAATGAGTATGTTGTGCTGGGTTTGCACCGGTTCTGTTTTATGGGTTTACGCATACATATTTCCCCCTGGACTGCTGCTCTTATCACCGATATTTTGTCATTCTCGTTTTTGGTCTACAGCCCTGCTTTAACAAGCCAGCCTCCTGTGAAAACATTCATGGCTATTAATATACAGCGTTTTGGGACAGGCTCCAGACGTTAACCCACTTGGAGGTGCGAACAGCAGTCTGGTAACCGGAACAAACTGTTTATTTTCATATGGACGCCAAAAACGTGCGGAGGCGACACAGATCTGAGCACTTTGACGTGAGCTCTGCCAAGAGGGCGACCCAGAGTTGTTAGCAGTAAAAAAAAAAGAGAGAGAGAATAAACTGAATGACTAAGTTTAATAGGGCTAATTAACAGACACTCCTAATTGTACTCTTGACAATTAACACCGTGAACATGCACGACAGGGAACTCAGGTAGGTTCAAATGGCTCAAGACCCTAACTGGACACTTTTGACATGCTGCAAATTTCAGACGTTAATTTTTCAAATTACCACCGTCACTTTTTTAATGCATCGCTGGTTAATTTAGTTTTGCTTAGTATTTTTTTGTGAGGTAAAGGTTTTTACTGAAGCCTGTCTGAAATCTTCCTCTGATAGAGTGGAGGTTCTGCAGTTTGTGCTAATTAATACAATATGACCATTCAGCCAAGTTAGTGCACTCTTAAGAATTTTGTATTGACTGGAACATAGCTGGCAAACAATCCATCCATCCATCCATCCATCCAGAGCTGGCCCTGGGCATAGGCCATATAGGTAAATTCTAGGGGTACCACCACGGTGATTGGTGGTGGAATTGGTTTCAATGTAAGGGGCATCTGCAAAAATCTTGCCTAGGGTGCCCAATTTGTCAGGGCCGGCTTTGCATCCATCCTTTCTCCTTTCATCCATTGCAGGTTTGTGGCTGGCCTGAAAAAACCTTAATGATAACACAGTATGATGGATTTATATTGCATTTCAGTGTGTAACATTGTTCCTTCACACCACTGGAACCATGTATTTAAATACTTCCTTTAAATTACCATGCATGGTGAACTCATGTTCACTGCATGTTTGCAGCATGTCCACCACATGTTACGAGCATGTTTCCCACGTCTGCCACATTTTCACAACATGCTCACTGTATTTCTGCCACATGCTGACTGCATGTCTGAGTGGAAGTGTTCGGGGGTGGAGCAACAATTTTTACAATGTGGTGTCACAGTGGCATGCAGTGATTTCACTGGGGCAACGATAACTTCTTGTTTCTCCCATACCAAAAAACAATCATGGCATCAGTAGGGCAGGCAACTTTCCACTGTGTGTCACTGGCCCCTCCTTGGCTCTGCCACTGAGTGTGTTCAGCTGTGAGTGTGTGAATATGTGTGTGTGTGTGTTGCCTGCATGAAGTTCCAGCTATACTGAAATGTTGAAACGGATAACAAATTTAAGGAGATTAATAAAGAGAGGAATATTACAGAGCTATCTACAATACTTGACATGCATTCACAAAGTTACAATGGTGCCCATATTCTTTACTTTCATTGCCATCGCACTCATTTACAATTTAAATTTATCTAAATATGAACAAATGTCCGCTTAAGTTAAAAGCACTTAACCATACAATGCATCATTGTACCTTATGTGCAGGTGAACGATAAGAGATAACACAGCAAACGTTTATTCTGGTCATAAAATCCTATTGGTGTTAACAAAGAGTAAAGCACAAAACTTCACTTTTACATTGAGTAGAAGCCTAAAATGCAATTCAATAATGATGCTGTTGAACATTATAATGTGCTGCTTTAATGTACAGTATGTCATGAACCACTCTGTCAGGTAATAGTGAATACACAGGTGACACACCTAATTATATTAATAGATTGTGTGACTGTGGTCATGCTCTACTTAGATGTGTCTCAGAACACAGCTTCTCAGTTTGATGTGTTGAGATGTGTGCTTACTGAAGATGTTAACAAGACAAAACCAAGTAAAAACGACCACCTGCTCCATTCGATCTCGGCCTTACAGATGCCCAAAATACCAAAGAAACAAACGCACTAAAAGAATCAACAGTTAATTGGAAAGTAAATAAAAACCGTGCACAGCTGCTTGAAACTGTATAAGGAGCCTTCAATGTTCGTTTAGCCTGAATTTGTTGTGCTTTGGACAGGGCACCGAATGTGCGTCATGTTGCAGGAATTCAGCAGAGATGGAACTATAGATGAAAAAAATAATAATTTAAATCTTTTTAATTTGGAGAAAAACAGATGCCAGGAGTTGACTTTGCCTACTGGGCCACACATTTACTTCAGCACATAACCCCTTTCAATTAGAATTCAAAAAGCATCTCTCAAATGAATTTACATGTGCTTCGACTGCCAACCGCTGGCAGCAGTACTATCTGTCTCTGTAGATAAGCAACGTTATGAAGTTTAAAAGAAGAACGGGGGGGGGGGGGGGAGAGAAAAAATCTTTAGAGATTAAAATTATTTCAGTTATGAAC
>JABJVR010008085.1:0-10928 GCA_025773905.1 Chitala chitala | reverse complement strand
CTCCCTCCCTCTCTGAATGTACTGAATTTTCAATTTAATCTGGCAGCCTTTGTTTTCATTGTGGACACAGGTAAAAAAGTATTGTAACAATCAGGGAATGGATGCACGGAGACAATAGCTGAGCCTAATTACAGAAGGGTTTGTTTGACGGTAAGTAGACAAAACAAGGGCTAAAGTACAATCAATAATGCAACTAAGCAGGCCAAGATCTACACCAACTCACTCTCACAGCAACTGGCAATGGACTAAACTCAAGAAAGGGTTTAAATAGAGAGGAGTGCTGGGACACAGGTGATAGTGATGATATAATTAACTTTGAAGCTTCAAGTGAAAAGGAATGTGCATGTGTGGGGGAAAAGGAAGAAACAGCACCACCTAGTGGCCAAAGAGGGCTACTACAGGTGCGGGACGTGACCAGTATCTTTTGAAACATACATACAGGGCCATACCTGAGTTGCTTGTAGCACTAAGCAACACTTTGCTAGGGCCCCTCCCCCAAAAATATTATACCACCTGTATCGCTTATACACAAAAACAGCCATGTTCACTTCACATCTGGAGATGTGATATCAAGTACATAAATTTTCCACTTGCACATAAGTAGTACACCATTATTATCATACTGTGCTGACATTTTTACAATACTAGCAACTGTTTCACTGAGCAAGTAGGGCTTGGGAAAACAACACAAAAAATAACTAAGACAGCAGCATGACTGAGCTCACAACAGCTTTTATGACCAATATGGAAGAGCTTGTGGTATTATTTTGAGCCGTTTGTTTGCATGTGTAGTGTGTAAATTATGTGTGAGGATGTCTTTTAGCGAGCATGTCTACAGTCAGACTGTCTTGCTTGACATCGGTCTGAAATGGCGAATGGATGTTATGATTTCTTTCCACCAAACTCACAACATCCCACATAGCGAGGCCACAGGGATCTACCTAGATAGTAGTCGGGCCGGAGTGGCAGTGCAGACAGCATCATAAGTGTAGGAGGAAGCATGGCTGTCGAGCCAGTCTACCAACTCACTTGAGTAAACATCCACGCAAGCCACCGGTACTGATTAGCTTCCTCACTAACGCCAGATCCATTGTCAACAAAATAGAAGAGCCAGAGCTGCAAATTGTTGGAAACTCAAACCATATGCAACTGTTGTGCGATGATCGTATCAGAAGCATGGCTACACCCGATGGTGCTGCATGGACGATGATGTCACCCCGGGGGTCTAAGACAAGAGAGCATTTGGATGATGTGTAGGTACTGAATTTATAATATTTATAAAAGTATTACATGAAATGGATACAAATGAAAATGTATTTAAGTGTCTTGGGTTCTTACTCACAAGTGAGGGAAGGATGAAGCGTGAGATTTACAAATGGATCTGTGCAGCGACAGCACATGTGGTTGATATACAGGTCTGTTGTGGTGAATAAGAAGCTGAGGCGAAAGGCAAAGGTCTCGATTTACCGGTTAATCAATGTTCATTTGCTCACCTATGGTCATGAACTTTGGGTCATAACCGAAAGAACAAAGTCTTGGATACAAGAGGTTAAAATGAAGCTGGTCAAGTGGCTGGTCACACCCTTAGTGATAGGGTGAGGAGCTTGGTCATCAGGGAGGAACTAGAAGTAGAGCCACTGCTGCTCCACAGCAAGAGGAATCAGTTGAGGTGACTCTGGCATCTGTTTCGGATGCCTCTGAGACGTCTCCCTATGTGTCCCGATTGGCCTGGGAATGCCTTGGAGCTGGAGGACGTGTCAGGGGAGAGGGAAGTCTGGGCATCTCTGCTTAGACTGCTGCCCCCATGACCCAGTCCCAGATAAGTGGAAGAAGATGGATGGATGGATGGATGGATGGATGGATGGAAGGTTTTATAGATAGATAAACACACACACACACACACACACACACACACACACACGCACATTACACTAGGACAGATGGACACACAGACAGACAAAAACAGACACGTAAACAGGTACAGACATAGACAGAAAAGACAGTTTCATTTTCATTGCACCAAAGCACAACACTTTAGTTTGTGGGAAGGTAAATTCACAGGTGTGGGTAGAACAGTAATGCACCAAATGTATAATATTTATCATACGAGAACTTGCTAATGCCGCCACTAAAGTGGAATTCAGCCACTAAGGTGCCAGTCCCAAGCCCGGATAAATGGGAAGGGTTGCATCAGAAAGGGCATTCAGCATAAAACCTGTGCCAAATCACATTTGCGGTTCACAAAAAAATTTTCCATACCAAATCAGTCTAGGTCCAGGTCACCAACAACCACCATCAGTAATATTGACCAACAGGGTACTGGTGGAAATTGGGCTACTGTTGGGCAAAGGTGGAAAAAGACAGGGGGAAGTCATGTCCGGAAGAAGCAGAAGAGGAAGCAAAAGAGTGTAGAGGTAAAGGTAGGAACCCAGAATGTAGGTGCTATGACAGGTAAAGGGAAAGAGCTGGCTGACATGATGAAGCAGAGAAAAATAGATATATTATGTGTCCATGAGACAAAATGGAAGGGCAGTAAAGCCAGGAACATTGGAGGTGGGTACAAACTGTTCTACCACGGTGTGGATAAGAAAAACACTGGTGTAGGGATAATCCTGAAGGAAGAGTATAGTAAGAATGTACTGGAAGTGAAGAGAGTATCTAATAGGATGATTAGTGTGAAACTTGAAATTGAAGGGGTAATAATAAATGCCATCAGTGCATATGCTCCACAAGTAGGATGTGAGATGGAAGAGAAAGGACATTTCTGGAGCGAGTTAGACGAAATGGTGAAGGGTGCACCACAGGCAGAAAGAGTGGTGATAGGAGCAGACTTTAATGGATATGTTGGGGAAGGTAACAGAGGTGACAAGAACATAATGAGTAGGTACATTGTCAAGGACAGGAATGCAGAAGGGCAGATAGTGATAGATTTTGCAAGAAAGGGTGGAAATTGCAGTGGTGAATACATATTTTAAGAAGAGATAGGAGCATAGGGTGACCTATAAGGGTGGGGGAAATTGCAGGCAGGTGGACTATGTTCTATGCAGGAGATGCAACTTGAAAGAGATTAAGGACTGTAAGGTGGTGACAGGGGAAAGCATAGATAGACAGCATCATATGGTAGTCTGTAAAATGACCTTGGAGGTTTGGAAGAGAAAGAAAGGGAGGACTGAATCAAGGATCAGATGGTGGAAAGTGAAAGAGGAAGCCCTTTGTGTGAAATTCAGGGAGGAGGTGAGCCAGAGGCTGGGTGGACACAAAGAGGAACAGGGTGAATGGGCAACTACTACAGAAGTGGTGAAAGAGACAGCTAGGAAGATATTAGGCATGACATCTGGACAGAGAAAGGGAGACTAAGAGACTTGGTAAAAATGGTAGAGAGGGTAGGTTAGAGACAGTGATTCAGAAAGTGAGGTGGATTAGTAAGGATGAAGTGTGAAGAGCTATGAAGAGGATGAAAAATGGAAAGGCATTTGGCCCAGATGATATACCAGTGGAGGTGTGGAAATGTTTATGAGAGGTGGCAGTGGAATGGTTAACCAGATTGTTTAATAACATTTTGAAAAGTGAGAGGATGCCTGATGAGTGGAGAAAAAGTGGTTCTGATATTCAAAAATAAGGGAGATGCACAAAGCTGTAGCAACTGGAGGCATGAAGTTGATCAGCCACACTATGAGGCTATGGGAAAGAGTAGTGGGAGCTATAGGTTGAGACGTGAGGTGATGATCAGTGGGCAGCAATATGGGTCCATGCCAAGGAAAAGCACCACAGATGTGGTGTTTGCTTTGAGAATGTTGATGGACAAGTACAGAGAAAGTCAGAAGGAGCTGCACTGTGTGTTTGTGGATTTTTTGAGGAGAAGACCAAAGAGGAGATTCACGGATGTAGTGAGGGAGGACATGAAAGAGGTTAGAAGGTAGAGGAAGCTGCAGAGAACAGGTTGGTATGGAGAAGGATAATCCCTGTGGCAACCCCTAGAGGGAGCAGCTGAAAGAGGAAGAAGAAAAATTAACATTATTAGAAAACGACAGTGGAAGATTTAATTAATTGCGCTATACGGTGGTTGAAGGAGACTAAAGAAAACTGAATAACTTTGCAAAAGTATTGTTTTTTTGGAACTGCTTTTGTTTATTTATAATTCAGTAAAGGTCTAAACATGAAGAGTAGCATCCAGTACCTTTCCATGGACAAATATGAAACAAACGAATTAAGCCAAACCTCTACACACTGTCTTGGTGTTTGTGTGCTTGGTGTCCTCCCACCCTGTGTTTACCTGTCCCTTTGGTCTTGTGGTTCCCACGGACAATCAGTCCTGTGTCCTGTTAATCCTGTTAATACAGTATGTAGTAAAACCTGTAAATACCAAACAATGTGGCTGTGTTTTTATTAGCTGCCTTCATGAAAAATGCTGTAGTACCTTTGCTTTTATTTTGAAGGACGTGTAGATTCTCCAGCACAGAGGTGTTTACCTGCATGTCTCAGGGGTACAGAGAAGCTGCTACTTTGGATAACACGTAAGTGTTGAATTTATTATAATATCATGTACTTATAACATTTGTTAAAAATTTTATAATAATTTTTTTTTGTTAACTACATTCAGGTTTCAGTGTTATCATGACCATCATTTTGACATCTGCCCATGTTTGATTTCGTTTTATAGATCACTCCTTTAGCTCTTACCGAAGCTGTTCTTCACGGAGCTCAGTTTAAGCGTGTCTGAATGTCTTCGTTATACACCTTAAGGTACTTCATACTCTTAATTTTGTTTTAAATTGTGATTTTTATTAAAAAATTTTTAACAGCTACCAGAGCATACTTGCTAAATCATAGTCACAACTAAATAATTTTAATGAACAGGCAAGCCAAGGCAAGGTCCAAGAGCAGAGAGGGAGATTTATTCCAGAACCAAAACAAGACATGGTACCAAAAACAAGGAAGAGTGGATAGGGCAGTAACAAGGAAGTAAAGACAAGTATGGGGTTTACATGTAAAAAGGCTTATGGACTATGGACTACAGTGCAATACAGCACCTACACCATAATGACCTACAATAACCGACAGCGATTCAAACATGAGGAAAGCTTAAATAGAACTCAGGTAAATGAGACACAGATAGGAGGCCCTAATGACATGATTACTTTGACTGAATGACATGAAACACAAGGAGGGGTGATAACTAGGGGACATGAGGAGACATGACAGGGCAGGGCATGACAATAATACTTAGACAGCAATGACTAAACAAAATTGAGATGTTTCGGTGCTCCTTTAGTTTTTTTATTAGAATTGTGTCTTAATGTGGCCGAGGTAATGCATTATATTTTAATTTCTAAACTGGTCTGGCAAACACACCCAGTACACAAAATCGTATATCAAGTGGCTTTGGTTTCACTTTCCCCGAATCCAGTAAACTGCCCTGTATTTAAAGTTTAAATAACTGCAACTCTCAAGCGAATGACACATTTTCCTCCAAATGTCACTAAATCAAGAATTATCTACAGACAGACAGAATACTTAAGTTATTGTTAAAACAATTAAAGAAAACGATTACCTAGGGTTTACCATGACAAAATTGGTTACGTTTCACCGAGGAGGGACTACTGTACTTAAATTACTTTCCCCTTTGTTTTCTATTTAGTATAATAAAAATATTCAACAGTCATACAAATCAGTTAGTAATATAGCTACAATAATGATTCCTAATGTTTACTTCTTTGTACAGAAATGCCAAATACATTTGCTTTTTGGCTTTCCAAAAGTATTTGTAATGTTTACTTATTATTTTATGCTTATGATGGATTTTGCTGTATTGTATTAGTTTTTAATTACTGATTTCCTGTTATTATAGATAGACACACAACACACACACCTGCAGACAAAAAATACAGTTCACACAGGCACACGGACACACACACACACACACACACACACACACACACACACACACACACACAAACTGGGACAGGCAGACACACACTGACAAAAGGACAAAAATGTAATGTAGCTAATTATAATTTTTATCATATGAGGACTTGCTAATCATGATATTTTCTACAAGACTCCTAGAGTAATAATAATAATAATAATAATAATAATAATAACAATAAGTTTTATTTATAAGTGCCTTTCTGCACACCCAAGGACGCTGTACAAAATAAAACAAACAACAATCCAACAAACAAGTAGGATGAGACAACAGATAAAGAGCTGCACAGAGTAAAACAGGACAGGATAGTGCAACTGCAATTATAGTGAGTAGGCAATCTTAAACAGGTGAGTTTTCAGTCTGGATTTGGAGACAGGAAGAGAGTCACTGTTTCTGATGTCTGGTGGGAGAGAGTTCCAGAGTTTGGGAGCAGAGTGGCTGAAAGCTCTGCTCCCCATGGAACTGAGGTGGGCACAGGGCACAGTGAGGTGGATGGATCTGAGAGAGCGGGAGGAGGTCGTGATGTGGAGGAGTTCAGACAGATACAAAGGGGCAAGGTTGTGGATAGCCTTGAAGGTGGACAGGAGGATTTTGAATTGTATTCTGTATTTAACCAGCAGCCAGTGGAGGTGCAGTAGGATGAGGGTGATGTGGTGAGATTAGGGTGTTTTAGTAATGATGCGGGCGGCTGAATTTTGAACCGGTTGGAGCTTGTGGAGAGATTTGTGGGGAAGGCTGAAGAATAGAGAGTTGCAGTAGTCAATACGTGAGGTGACAAGACTGTGAACAGGGATGGAGGCAGTATGAGGAGTGAGGGAGGAGTGGAGACGATTTATGTTTTGTAATCGGAAATATGCAGATCTGGTGATATTGTTGATGTGGAACTGGAATGATTGAGTCGAGGTTGACACCCAGACTCTTAACCTTAAGGGAGGGGGGAAAACAGAAGAGCTATCAACTGTGAGGGAAAAACTATTAACTTTATATTGTAACGCTTTCAGGGAATGGAGGCAAGGAGGCGGGAATTGAGTCTTTTTGCAAAGGGGTTTTAATGGAAACAACCAGGTAACTCAAACAAAGGACAAGGGAACTAAACTCAGGAATACAATAACAAACAAGGAACCTAGAATATAACACTAAAAGGAACTAAACCAGACTATAATACCATAACAAGGCTTGGAACAGCACAGAGTCACCATTACAATTCAACAACCGGAAAACACTGACACACAGGGAGAGCTTAAGAAGGGAAAACCAAAGGAGACACAACTGGTGAGTGATAATACACTTATAATACACTTAACACTGAACACGTGAAGACTTAGGGAAGGAACCATGATACCCATTGGATATAGAGAACATTACAAGACAGGACGTAACAGCAAGGAACAACGACACCTAGTGGAAATAGGGAGCAATGACAAGACAGCTCATGACAGATAATGTGGATTTCGTACCAATGAGGAGGAGTTCTGCCTTTTCACTGTTCAGTTTTAAAAAGTTAGAAGTGAACCAAGATATTATTTCAGCTGAGTTCAGGGCTGTGAGAGTTTGATATTGTAAATAGTTAATTGTTACATGTTATGGTCTTTTCCCTTGTGGTATTTATATCTTCACTGTCACACTGTAACTGTTTCATAATTTAGTGGCAAGTATTTCAGTAAAAGACACGTTATATAAATAGACTGTTCCTTCACTGTGCAGTCCTGGTTTATAATGTTCATAATGTTTGCCCGTACAAGAAAGTTACAAGATGGACAAGAAAATTTAAGATTATAAATGGCAAGCAGTCATGACTAAAGTATTGTTTTTTTTTTCCTGTTTCAGCCAAATGGTCCTACCCTTTGCAAGCAAACATGTCAAACAAATTGAGTCATTAAATTCACAGAGTATACGAGTCTCTAAAGGCCCCCCTAAGAAACGACTGCTGAAAACCATTAAAGAAAATGTGGATGAGTCTGGACATGTTAGCAGATGGACATTTGGAAAAAAGAATCCCAGTAAAATGAACAGAACAATTTTGCTGATGGGAGAGACAGGAACAGGGAAGTCCACTCTGATAAATGTCATGACAAATTATGTTCTGGGAGTGGAATGGGAAGACCAATGTAACACTTCCAGGGTATGGAGGCAAGGGTTAAGCCTAATGTGCGAAGGTTTAATACCAAAACAGGGTACAAGAACCTAAACTAGTACAAACAAGGCAAACTAACAGGTAGCATATAATGAAAAAGGACCTATATCAAACAATTGCTACTGGCATGAATACATACAACAACTGGCAAAACACTGAAACAAAGGGGGAACTTAAATAGGGAAAACCAAACGAGATACAACTGGCGAATGATAATAGACTTAACATTGAACACGTGAAGACTTGGGGAAGGAATCCTGACAGCTATTGGACACCGAGAAGAAGACAAAGACAGCAAGGAACAGTGACACCTAGTGGATGAAGCGACCATAGTGGGCAGGGTATGACAACCAAGTGCGGTATGACATTGTCCAGGAAGAGCAGAAGTGCCAGACCAAGTCACAAACAACAGCTGTCACTGCGTATGAGATTTTTGGACAGGAGGATGTTCGAGTGCCATTTTCCCTCAGAATTATAGACACTCCTGGGTATTGTGGTACAAAAACAGGTGAAATTGAAAAAGAAATTGCTAAATGTCTGTATAAATTGTTCAAAAGTGAACACGGTGTGTATCAGATGGATGCAATTTGCTTGGTAGTAAAGGCATCACAGAATCGCCTTACACCCAACCAGTGCTACATCTTTGATGAAATTATGTCTTTATTTGGTAAGGACCTCAAAAACAACATAACTGCAATGATCACCTTCTCCTATGAAGGTGGCAAGCCACTGGCTGTTGCTGCCATAGACGGAGCTGGTATTCCATGTGCTAGGGATCAGTACAATCAGCTTATCCACTTTCTATTCAATAATGTTTCAAAGGAAGAGAATGATGAGGAAGAAAAAAAAATTAAATTTTTATTGGGAAAAGGGAGCAAAAAGTATGAAAGCATTTTTTTGGACATCTAAACACTATGGAAATTAAGAGACTGCAGATGACCCAAGAAGTTCTCTTCGTATGCAGTCACTTGAAGTGTGTTGTGGAAAGTCTTCAGGTTATGTCAGGGCATGTCAAAACTTGTCCAGAGCCCCAAGACACCCTTAGACCCACTAGGGTTAAGAATGAAGAGCATTTGCAGACTCAGCTCAAGCAAACTCAAGAGGCCTTAAGGAAACACACAGCAGAAATAGAGGCAAACAAAAAATTTGAGTATGAGGTTGATGAAGTATTCAAAGAGAAAGTTGAATCAGATGAAAAGGGAACCTGCTGTACTGCGTGTGAGGTCACGTGTCACTATCCCTGCATGTTTGTCCCTCAAATATTTTTGAGTTGGTGTGCTGTAATGGAGGGTAAAAACTGCATTGCCTGTCCTGGGAAATGTAGCTACACAGTTCATGTCAAAGAAAAGAAATGATACCAGACCTCAGTTAGAAAGGTCAAAAAGACCTTTCTTAAACTGAAAGAAGATTTTGACAAAGCACGTGGGGAGAAGGCCACTGCAGAAACCTTGGAGAAGAGTCTTCAAGAAAACATAAAGAAAACAGAGAATGAAAAGAGAGCTCTCATTGATGAGTCATATCAGCATGTTGTTAGACTAAATGAAATCGCCTTGACGTTAAAGTCAAAGTGTACACTAACAAACCTCAACTTCTTGATTGAAAAACTGAAAGAATGTGGAGAACATGAAAGAGCTCAGTGCCTTGAGAACTTGAAGAAAAAAGCATGTGAAGTTTAAAGTGGCATGGAGAGAGGTTATTTAGTTTGGTAAAATGAAAAATGAAATCAACATTTGCAAATAACTATAATTATAATGTAATGTAATTTTGCGTCCCCATTGTTCCCCTCTGTGGCCTCCAGGTGTCCTTTCAACACTATCTTCCTTAATTCCCTGTGTACATTTCCTGATTCAGTGATCTTGAACACCTCTTCCTTCTGTGCGTTTCTTCTATATATACACATTTTCTCTGTATTTTTTAGCTTGTAGCCTGATGCATGTGTTTGATAGAAACAATGCTTTGAATACTGTGTAATTGTTTATTTTCTATAACCTCTGTATCCTCATTCTGGTCATGTTTATTTGGCTCTGTTTGCATAAACCCCTGTCACATAGAGAGAGTCTATCTCGGCTGCGTTCCTACACTCCGCATAGTGTTACATTTAGTCAGGAGCATCGCTAGCAATGGGCATTTGGGTGGATACTGAAGCACTGTTTTTTTTTTTTTATTCTTTTAATTGATTATAATGTTGTATAATCCAGAGTGGAACTTGAATCAAAGCTTTGCCAGTTTATGGTTATTGTAGCATTTCTGATTCAACTATGGTATTTTGTTGGTGTACGACCTGTTTGTTAATGTTAGTTTGTTTTTCTTAATTGGTATGTGTAATGAGTGTTTGTTTAATCTAGATATTTGCTTCATTTAAATGAGATTTATTTAGTATTTTCTTGGTTATTTCTGTTTGTTAGTGTGTCTACCTTTAGTTTTATATGTAGCCTATTTGTGTTTAATTTGCAGAAATTGGGTAGTGCTGTGGATACTTTGGGATTATAGGTAGGCAGGCAGCTATATGACCAGCATGCACGAGGGGTGCCTATGGATTTTTTTTTTTTTTTTACCAGAGCAAGAGAGGCAGCAACAATGGCAATTATTTATTTGCCTGTTTACCTACTTACTTTTGAATTAAATAAATAGTATAAAATGCAAAGTTGGGAAAGGACGAACTCTTTGTTGCATACAGTAATCTTCCCATGGTGAACCAGTGGCTCTTTGATTTTAAGTTTGCTTTGATTTTGAATACATACATATAATTCCCCACTCACCCCTATGTATATATATATATATATATATATGTGTATATATATATATATATATATATATATATATATATATATATAAAAAAGATTTTAAATATAATTATGTTATATATAC
>JABJVR010008084.1:0-10928 GCA_025773905.1 Chitala chitala | reverse complement strand
CCCCCCCCCCCCCCCCCCCCCCCCCCCCCCCCCCCCCCCCCCCCCCCCCCCACGAGGGAGACAGCAGGAGAAGGAGGAAAAGAGAGGGAGAGAGACGGAGACAGGAAGGAAGAGAGAGAATGTAGAAGAGAAAGGGAGGGAGACAGAGGGAGGAAAGAAGAGAGAAGGCAAGTATTCAAAAATGCTCGTGCACACACACACACACACACACACACACACACAGACACAAACAGACACACACACACAAGCTACAAATCTGTTGCAAGTATATGGACTCACGGCTCATTAACAAGAGCTCAATGCAGAAGATAAGCAAAAAGGCAGCCTTTGGGAATATAATCCAGTGAATGGTGATGACAGGGAGTTTATGTGCACTTGGATGTGTTGGCAAGTGTGTGGGAGACAGACTGGGAATGGTAAAATCATAGTTTTCTATGTCTGGTAACACTTTTTTGCATTGCTTTTGAGAGTGGCATGTAAAGAGCTGCACGCAAACACACACACACACACACACACACACACACACACACACACACACACTACACACAAGCCAGAGGATGATAACAGGTACAAATCAATGACCATGCAGCAAAATGAACGACATGCTTCTCTTTTGCAAAAGTATAGATGCCTGAATACAGTCTACTTTTCATTCTTGTGTTTTAATCTTTCCCATTATTCCATAATCCTTGTGTTTCTTATTCCCTGTTAATGCACCCTCACAGCACTCCTTGTATCCTTGGGTGTCATGTATCTCTCTTTAAGTTACTCTTTTACTCCATATGTTTTTCTCTGCATTTTAGTTATTCAATGGCTTTTCAGTATGTATCATTGTGTGTGTGTATGTGTGTATATGTGCGTGCGTGTGTCCGCATGTATCTCTGCATCTGTGTGTATGTGTGTGTGTATGCACGCGCGTGTGTCTGTGTGAGGGTGTTGCGAGAGGGGGGCATTAGGCCAAGATGAAAAGAAGTGGCTCAATGACCACCATAAAAACTGCTGACAAGTGAAAGGAACATAACTGGGGGAAAAAGGTGGAGAAACAGAAAGAGGAGATGAGAGAGAGGCCAGCGTGTCCAGGAAAGGAAGACAGCGAGAACGATGGAGTGAGAATGCATATCGCATAAATCATGGCTGATAGAGATCTCAGTGGGGACCACCTTGTCTGTTGAAAGGATAGGACTGAAAAATAGGGAAAGAGAAAAAAGAGCTCCACTTTTGCCAGGAACAAGAGCAGGAGACTGGCCCATTGGTCACAGACTGAGCTAGGTGTACCCATTTAACTGAATTAGAGACACAGTCAGCGCAGGCCATGCAGTCAAAGCAAAACATGTTGCCAACATAACTAATGCAGCTCATATGAATGAAGCAGTTAATGCAGGAAATGGTGCCAGTGAGGCTAAGATAATACCGCTAACAAAACGATAACAGGGGCTCTTACAACCACATCTGATTCAGCTAAAGCTGAGCCGCTTCGTCTCACAAGCAGAACACTCCCTGCTCTTTCACATTATTTATTTTATAGAATTAAATATACTGTGAAAAGGCAAATAGAGCTGACTCTAGAGGAGTGTGTGTGCATGCGCACGTGTGTGTGTGTGTGTGTGTGTGTGTGTGTGTGTGTGTGTGTGTGTGTGTGTGTGTGTGTGTGTGTAAGGGTCAAATCCCCATGGCTCATCTGCAATCACTGAGAAGCAAATGCAGCATTCAGAGAACTTAACAAAAACAAAGCAAACAACCAAAACATGTACGAGGAGCAGAGGAAAAACCAAGAGGAAACATTCAACAACTGATAAAATGTTTAATGGGTGAATATCAAACCAATACAACTGAAGGTCTACACTGGTGCCTTTCTGAACTCACACTACAATTATTGTGTGTAGCTGCATAATACTCATTTAAAGTGCTGTAATTCTAAACATGGTACAAGATGAGAAGTACAGGGTGGGAATGAGAAAAAAGAATAACTTCACATTTATTTATTCCCATGTTGTTGTTCTTTAGAGCGGAGTGATTTGTAAGTGGGGTTAGGTTGAGAGGAAGTATGATTATGTAAACACTGAAGGGATCAAAGTCTCAAAATAATTTAAGGCCTTTTCCCACACTTGACACACATTTACTGCCAAAGCTTCCCAAGCACATAAATTCAAAGAGAATATCCATAATTACAAAATGACAGACACACATGAGTTTAAAACGACAGGTCAAAAATATCCAGAGTGAATCACCTATTGTAGAATAAAACTAAACTCACATAGAACTAGCTGCATTCTCTGACTTAGAAAATGTGCATAATCAATTAACAAATAATAATTTTATTGTGTACCAATAAGAGTAAGTATATTATGACAATATCTCGAACAGCTTTGGTGGAAAAGATTATTATAAATTGATTAAAATGCTATGTTTAAGTGTTGCACTTTAATAAGCTTCTATGTGTGTGAAATGATGTACACAAATAAATGACAGTGGTAGACAGATTTTAACCTTGATAAAGGCATTGTTCTGCTCTGCAGGTACAATAGCTATTTCACTATTCTAGAAGCAAAGAAAATTAGATTGGCTGAATTGATTGGCTGATACAATTCCAACCAACAATTTTCATTTCTTTCTTGTGATATTTCGATGGTTCTAGTGTAAAGCCACAAAACTGCAGACAAAAAAGGAATGCAAAAACATTATTTGGGATAACTTGTTACAATGGAAAGAAGAAGCTTTATTTTCCAGTTTGTATGCCTAAAAAATGTCTTGTTGTTTATTTCAAGAGGTAGAGCACTTCCTTAAGCACTGTGGTCCTATGCCCTGACACACTGTACGTACACCATATTTTACTGAATCCATTTCAGTGTTAGAAAATGGTCTTTCCCAAAGGACCCACTTTTTTACTTTGACAAAGATGCCTGGTCAAAAAAATATTTATATCTGTTGGTATATACACATGGAAATGTTACCTGTAGCATGGCAAACACACTCTGTTACAAGTGAAGAGCCACATGGCCTAACACCTGTTAACACAAGCTGATTGGTGTAATGGGGCAGCTTTGCTGAGGCTCAAAGCCACAGCCAACACCAAACACCTGACATGACTTACATCCTGCTGAGCTTAAGACCCAAGTCTTCTGCTCAGGAAAGTCATCAACTCTTGTCCTAATTGCCAGGGGTTTCTACAATAGCAGACCTACCTGTACTACCTAGGCAAGACTGGTTCAATTAATCATTAGTTTCATGACAATGAAAAAGGACACTTCATGGGTAGAGCATGATTTTGCCTCAATAAGAGAAAGTCTAGCATGAGTGATGCATTTTACATGTTTTATGAAAGTATGAAAGCTAGGAATTCTAGCATTACTAACTATTGCCACAAGTTATGAACACCTTTTCTGCATTGAAAGATGCAATGCAGAGAGAACAGAGCTTATTACGAAGCCAAATTATTGTCTGGTGTGCAGCACACATCATCTTTGATGTCTGAAATCCCCTTCTGGCTGTCACCCAGGACTCACATATGTCTGCTGCTTGTGCCGGCACTGAACTGGAGACATTAAGGCCAGGAGGGTCTATAGTCAATTTAAAACTGGCTGAAGGCTCTGAGTGAGGCAAATCTAAAACTCCTCCAATCTCATTAATTTCTAAATGAAACTGCACTGTCTTTGCAAGGTTTCTTGAGGCTTACATTCAAGTCTTTCTACTACAGTTGGTATCTCATGGAGTATGTTGCTTGCAGCAGGTTAGGTGCTCAGCATGCAATACTGTCCATTAACTCTGATTATGTGACACTTGCCTTCTACTACACCCCATAAACCTGAAACATTTTTTCTGCTTTAATTTTTGTCCTTTGATTTTGTTAACAAACCCTCCCCAACCTGCCAATGTGTGAGTCCAATTTCTAAGTACGCATTTGGAAAATTCATGCATATTGCATACCCAGACACTATCCAATGTGTACAACGTACACCACAAAAGGTGTGCATAAAATCTGAGATTTTACTGTATTAATACATTTTTTATAACAAAATTCTGTGGGAAATATAACGTTTACCTCTATAAAAAATTTAGCACAGGTTTTAAGAAACTGCGTTTGTGAGGATGTGAACTGTAATTTACAACCCCAATTCCAAAGAAGTTGGGAGGTTTTGTAAAATGTAAATAAAAACAAAATGCAATGATTTACAAAACCTTCTTGACATAAATTCAATAGAATACAGCACAGACAACACATTTAAAGTTGAAAATGATCAGCTGTATTGCATTTTGTAAATAAATGATTATTATTAACTTGATGGCTGCAAAACGTTTCAAAAAAGTTGGGACACGTATGGTGCTTTAAATGCATTAATGTGCACTGCTGTTGTGAGGTTGGGTAGATGGGAAGTCACATTATAGCACAGGGACTCTACTTTATTGTACACCCATGTTTGTTTTTGCATAAAGTTATTGTGTCAGAACATTGACGGGTAGGTAAAAGCAATTTCCCCTCGGGGATCAATAAAGTATTTCTGATTCTGATTCTAATTAGTTTGCTGTGTTTTCTAATGCCATCATTTAACAGGCAATGTTATACTTACTGCAGGAATGTGGGAAATGTTTGTGAAACCAGACAGACACCAATATACCAAAGAAATACAACATCCATCCATTCTCTATACCACTTGTCCAATTCAGGGTTGCAGGAAGCCTGGAGTCCATCCCAGGAAGCACAGGGTGCAGGGCAGGGGACACAGCACCAGGTGGGGTGCCAAACCACCACAGGGCACACATACGACCCCCACTATGGGCATTTCAGAGACACCAATAAACCTAAGATGCATGTCTTTGGGAGGAAACTGAAGAAACTGGTGAAAACCCACCAAACACAGGTGGGTTTAGTCCTGGTTCCTAGACAGATACCCAAACCCACATGCAAACTCCACACATGCAAACCCGAGTTGGGAATCAAGCCCCAGGCCTAGAGGCACGAGGAGACAGTGCTAACCACCACACCACCGTGCTCCATAGAAATACACCATATTAATCATTACAGATTTTGCCTTCTCTTACTCCTCTCCTTCGGGGATTCCCATTGAATTATAATTGTTTTTAAATTCACATTTAACTCTAAAAGACTCAAAATAGAGTAGCCCCAAAACATGTTTGGGTACTTAAACCATGGCTACAAACATCTGATCTGTCAAACAGACTTGTCTATAAAGCTAAAGCAATTTTGGATGATTCAGCACATCCACTACGGAAACAATTTAACATGTTGCCATCAGGGTGTAGATACTCCTTGCCGCGTTGCAGAACCAACAAGTCTAAAAAGTCATTTATCCCTACTGTCATTAGTTTGGTTAATAGCAATTTTAACTTATTGTTATTGTGTGTGAATGTGTTATTTCTTCGTCATCACTGCTGACTGTAAACCAAATTGCCCCATGGGGGATAACAAAGTGACCTTGACCTTGACTTGCTCTCTCTGTGCAAGAAATAACGCCAAACCTGTTTTCAGAGGTAACATCATATATTAATTTTTGCCATTTCTGTCAAAAAACTGCTCCATGTGTATGAGTCAGTCCTGCAAAGTTTGAAAACCAGCATGGATTTGTGTCCCAATATATATTTTTACTTTTTTTGTATGTTGACTCTTTTGTAATTCAAAACCTAACCAATATATTTGTGTTACTTGTTTTGCTTGAAGTGTGTGGTTAAGGTTCTCTTTCTTTACCATAAATGCTATTTGGTTTCACATTTTTAAGTACTTAAAAATTGATATATTTTTTAGCATGGGTTTAGTGTCCAAACACTTTTGTAGCCACTGTATGTACCACAGGTTTACATATTTTATATTTTAAAAATAATCAATCCCTCTGTACGGTACAGACAAAAAAATGATAAACAGGCTTTAGAAAAAAATAAGTTGTGCAATCAGCATTCACCTGCATGCAGAGCTGAGTAGTCACAAACTACATGTAATCTGGATTACATAACCGGATTACAGACATCTACACTCATAATCAGAGTAGGATACATTTCAAAATATGTATAATCATATTAATAAAAAATGCAAACCATTTTACCCTTAATAAAGTAATAAAAAAGAACAAAATGACAATAAACTCAAAACTATTCATATATTTCTGTAAATGAATATGACACCACCATTAAATACAGTAAATTTTACATAAATCAAAACTTCATTCCTCTAGGACAACTTTTCCTGGTACAGATGATTCTTAACATTTTATTGAATAAAAATACACATTTAAATTAAACTTCTTAAGTCTTATCTCTGCTCACTGCAGAAAATATGCTCCAGACATCGGATCCAAATCCCCCCCTTTTCCATCTCCTAAAAGGAGCAGCAACACATTTAAAGAAATTAAAACTGATATTTCCATAAAGTTTTCATGGATGAAGTCTATGAAGGCACTGCTGCTTTTTTTCCCCAAAATGTCAGTGTATTATTGGCAGGACAAAAGCCTTTGTATGTAGCTAGTAATACAACCAATACATCATGTACAGTAAGTGAATCTTACGCTGTTCTACACACTCAGATAATAGTAACTTCAATTTTACCCAGAGCTGTAGGATGTAACAGACCAGATCAAAACTGTCTTGAACAGCTTTTTTAAGTTATCCATCCATCCATCCATCCATCCATCCTCTGCTTATCTGGACCATGCAACAGTCTAAGAAGAGATGCCCACACCTCCCTAGCCACCTCGTTCAATTTCTTCCCAGGGATACCCAGGCACCCCCAGGACAAAGATATAACCTTGTTGGATATGCCTGAAACATTCCCAGGAAGGCATCCAGGAGGCATCCTACATAGATGCCCAAACCACATGAACTGCCTCATTTTTATCCCAAGGAGCAGCAACCCTCCGTTGAGCTACTTCTGAATGCCTGAGCTCCTGATCCTGTCTGTAAGGCTGAGCCCAGCTACCCTGCACAGGAAGCTGATGTCTGCTGCTTGTATCCACCACCTCATTCTGTCGGTCACTGCCCAGAGCTTGTGAACATAGGTGAGGATTGTTATGTAGCTTGACCAGTAAATTGATGTCATTGCCTTGACTTTCTCTTTACTACAGTACAGGCTGCATGACTGCTGAGGCTGCACTGGTCCGACTGTCTGTCTTTCGCTCCACTCTACTCTCACTCGTGAACAAGATCCTGAAATACTCTTCTGCTTGAAGCAGTATCTCTTTCCCATCCTGAAGGGAACAGCCCACCTCTTCCTGCCTGTGGACTATGGTCTCTGATTTGGAGGTACATTAAACATTTTAATAATAAAATTTAATAATGTGAACATTATACACTTTCTTCTCACAGTGTAAAAATAATTTACTGACTAAAATACATTTTACAACTTTTAACATGAATGTCTTTTTTGCATTATTCTTATTTAGTTCTGTCACATAAATCAGCAGAAAAAAATCGAGCATTTTCACCCAACGCAAAGTGGAAGCCGGACCTTACAGACATCAGGTCTTACGTTTCCCATGGTGACCTTACAGAAGTCATAATTACTTTACTTGCAGTTTCCAGGATAACATTAAACTGTTTCCCAAAGCACACCATTCATAATAACTAGCCACAAGTGTGAAACTGTCAGCTCTGTCTGTCACGATCTGCTATATCATATACATTTCCAGACTAGTGTGTGGCAAACAACTTGTCAGTCACGATGACAAACTAGCACACTCTCATTTGGACTTTCACATCCCGTAGTCACCGCATTACAAATCGTTACATGGAGCATCAGTCACACTGTATACAATTTCACTATCTTATTGTGAAACTTTTATATTACAAGCAGTCTCATAGCTCTGTAAGCCCTTACTGTCTTTCTGTTAGGATGGCATAATATCGTAAACCCTATTTCTCTAACTCTGCAGACCTTTACTGTCTTACCGTTAAGATGGCATGAAATAAGCATTCAAAACTCCTCTGTAGACCCGTTTTGTCTTAGTATTGGTACAACATAAGCACTTATTGCCACTTGGTAGACATCATCATAATGTCATAATGTCAGCTGTATCTACATTATAATGTGGGCAATGTCAATTACATTGTAATGTGGGCAAAACCTCACACTAAAACTCATACAGTGTCACACTGGATCACACTGGATCCCAGTACACACTATTCCAGAAATACCTTTCTCTTCCTTGTTTCTATACTAATGCTCTCTTGATGTTTTCCCTAAGATTTAAATTATAGCTAATGAAGTATGTCTCTTTGCAAGATGACATCTCCTTTTGTCCAATTCAGTGAGAACAAGTGGATTAGTGTAAGGGGTGAATATGTACTCTAACATAGGTAATAAAATCTATAAAACTTCAGCATATAATTGAATGTGCCTGGTCTCCCACTCCAGCTTTTATATTGGTTCTGCTTTTTATTCACAACATTATAAGATACAATAATTAAGGAACAAAAAAAAATAAAATAACGTCATAACAACTGAAAACATAAACAAGACAATATAGGAATTTATATGGTAACACAGAGCGGTAAAATATACCTGTTCATATAACTAATACAATATCCAAAATATCCACATATAATTTCACAAACCTGACTATCTACTACAAAATTAAGCAAATTATTCAACCAATGTACACTGAAAGACAATGGATGAAGAAAAGGTGTCGTGGTTTGTCTATTGTTTTCAACTGTGTGGTATTTTTTCGTATTTGTTGCACTGGGTGTGTGTCTATATATATATATATATATATATATATATATATATAAAGAGTAGAGATTAAAAATTACAAAAATCCGAAATTTTTAAACCCCTGCTGTCTGCTCATACACATAATATTTCAGAGTTGTCAGAGCTCAAGAATTATTCAATTCTTTCTTATGCACATTTTCATGCACGCACACACACACAATATTGAAAACAACATAAATTCTAAGACACAATGTGATGGGCCTTGCTCCATCCAACCATCTATTCATCCGTCCAACTGCTTATTCCAGTTGGGGTTGCAGGACATCTGGAGCCTATTTTCAAGTAAATGCACTTTATACAGTGTTTTACCTGTTCTGCAGTTCAAGTGCTCTCAGAACATCATGAAGCCATGATAAAACACATGTACAATCTAACTTTCTTCATGAACTTTAATTAGTATAATTCTAATACCATGTAATTAAGCAGAAGTTAAATTGTGATTAAGCGTCTTTTTTCATCAAGAAAACTGTAGTTAAATGGGACATTAAAAATAAGCTGAGCTACAAACCTACATAAAGATTTCAAGAATTATACTGTTCATCTGCACCTGACATGCTGATAATGATACTTCACACTGCCATACATTTTTTTTTACATCTGCACATTCCACCTTTTAAATTCACACACAATAGAAAATGAAAAACTGAAAAAAAAACACTTTTAGATATTGTAGTTTTACACGTTTATAAAATGTATTCAATTATAAAAATGAAAGTCTAAAAATGTGTTCACTCTTTATTCATCATTTTGCAGGATGATCTTTCACATCAACTTCAACGGTGAGATTTCATAGATATGTCTACCAGCCTTAAACAAGTGAGTTTTGGCAGCGCCTTGAGGTTTTCCTAGCATATCATTTGAACCTCTGCCAGAATGGATGGCGAGCATCCACTTCCAAGAAGTCTACAGTACACCAAAGTATGGAATCATGAAGGGGGCCGAATACTTTCACAAGGAAACTAACAAACTGACTAATGAAAGCATTTGGGTAGCACATTGAGTGAAGCACACAAAATTTATTGGATGAATGGGTGAAAAGAAGAAACATTTGAAACAGCAACATGAAATTTTCAGCATACACTGAAGAATGTGGAGTCAATGAATAATAAAGGAGAGGTGAACACTGACAAAAAAGTGTGGTGGCAGGTAGACTAGCCTACTGCTGTAGAAAGGCTGTAGACTGGAAGTCTGAAGAGCATACATCAAAAGTTTAATTATATCATTGTGATAATGGTTTATCCAATGTTGTCTAGTAAGGGTCCTTCAGACTACACATTGTAATAAGGAATTTAGTGACATCTGGAAAACCAAAAGTTCTGCTCTGCAGGACACACGGGTTATCAAAAACGCTGACAGATTCATGAAACTGAAAAATAAATGAAATTATAAGGAAAGTAAAGAATTTAATCCATTATTCTCCACTCATCATCTAACATGTCTACACAGCAAGGCTGCAGTAATGGTAAGTATTAGGTGTAGGTGAGGGGGAACAATATCAAGTGATAAACAAATTCAAACAAGACTTTTCTTTTGTACCAGATTAATTTTTCCTCTTTATATTTTGATGTCTTGGCCCAACATAGGCACACCTTGTCATGCCCCTAGACTGTCTTGTCCTTCCCTGGCCACTAGGTGTCCCTCTCTATGCCTATTGCATTCCTGTCCTATTTTATTGTTCTTCTTTACTTAGTTACATCATTGTGGTCACCTGCTGTTCTCTGTTTAAGCCCAGTCCTTCTGTCCCTCCTTTACTAGTTGTTGTGAAATGTTAGTGTAGTGTGTAACACTGTAATCGTAGCTGCTCTCTGGTCTTTATGCTTATTGTTATTAATGTTTCTTATGTATTGACCCCCTCTGTCTGAATAAGCCCTTCTGCAATTAGACTCAGCCTTGCTTTTGTGCATACATTCCTCAAACGTTTTGTGCATACATTCCTCAAACGTTTTGTGCATACATTCCTCAAACATTACATACCTCTTCCTATAAGGCTCCTAATATGAATAGGGGTGTGAAAAAATGCAAATTTTATTTATTGCAATATTGGTTTTGATGATGATTTTAGTAATTTGTGCATTTTCCCTGTGACTTTGAAAATATTTTTGGCATAATTTAGTTGTATCAGTTGTCTTATTGTATATCCATCCATCATCTTAACCGCTTATTCCTGGTGAGGGTCGCGGGGAAACCTGGAGCCCATCCCAGAGCACATAGG
>JABJVR010008083.1:0-10928 GCA_025773905.1 Chitala chitala | reverse complement strand
TATGTGCTCTGGGATGGGCTCCAGGCTTCCCCGTGACCCTCACCAGGAATAAGCGGTTTAGATAATGGATGGATGGAAGACATTACAGTATAAAGGACCAAGTATGGTACTATGTCTAAGAGCACAGAATACAGTGATCTACAGAACAAAGTGTGGAACTGTGTCTAAAAGCATAGAATACAGTGATCTACAGGACAGGTGTGAGAAGTGGACATTTTAAATATGTTTTTTTTTCAGTCTGATATTGTGTCCGAGACCAGAGTGAAGAGATAGCTAAGCAGTGTCCATGATGTGTAACCTTCCTTTGCCCTAGACTGAGGTTAATCATATTGCACCTAATAATTATGGCTTGTTTACAGGTAAAACAAAATTGGGAATATACTGTAATTATAACTCCATTTTTATCTTCATGAAATGATGCACTTTTAAGTAATATCAGTTTTTTTAGGATAATGAATTCCAGTAATTAAATATTTTTACATCATTGTTCAACACATTTGTAAAGGTTTTTTTTTACCTGGATGCTTTGATGGTCTCTTTGCGTCCGGTTATTCGTGATGCTGAGACCTTCCGGTTTTCATCTCGCACGGCCATTCTATTGCTTTTGTCCTCGGGAGGCATCTGGAGGAGGAATTCTGCGTCCTCGAGATGGTTAGCAGCTGAAAGATCTGCTGCCTCTCAGGTCACGGCCAGAGACGGTGCGAGTCCTCCTGCGCAATAATTAGTCACATTAGTGCTGAGATAACGAGACAGTTGAGGCCAGAGGTTGGGGCTCAGAGACAGCTCAATGAGGGCTGTCTCTCCCAAGGGCTCAGGAGACGATGTGCTGTAGTGAAGTGTTGAGGTTAAAAGTGTGAAATGAGCTTCAGCTCATAAGTGTGTGGACTGACAACAGGCCATACTTTCAGTATTATTATTGGGACAAAGAACAGAACTGTACAGGGCACTGTTTTCATTTTTCTGTGGACTCCTCCTCTCCAAGCTCCTCTGCCTCCCTGACAGGACAGCCTCAAATTTGTTTCAGGAGTGACCAGCTTCAGGAGTGATCAACTTCCCCCTCTCTGCGTTTTGTTAGCATGATCTCGTGTCTGAGTAAAAGTTGTGAATTCAGGTCTTCTCTCATCTAAGCTTGACTGTGTTCTGTAACAACATGTAGAAAAGAGGTTTATGTGTCTTTTTTTGTAAATATGGACTTTAAAGTTTAGTTGTGTAACAGACATGATTTAGTCATGCGGGTGCTTATGAATTTGTGAACCCATTATGTTTGAAGCAGATATCTTTTTTTCTTTGGACTTGTCAGAGGTTACTGGGAAGCCAAGCTGATTAATCACAAATTCTGTTTCACTTTGCAGAACCACCTGTCCACTCGAGAGCCAAGGTGCCTCTGGGGTTTATCCCAGGAAAAGTCAGGCACAAAGTTTTGCCCCACAACCTGGTCCAACACCTCAGCAGTGATTGCTGTTTCACTTTGGTCTTAACAGGTATGTGAGCCCAGGAACGGGGAATGTTGCATCATAACTGTAATGTTTGTGTGTGTTTACCTTGCCCGGGTTTTGCTAATATATTTATGGTATCATTATCTCCACACCATATGGAGCTGTTGCTGGTTTCTGATGAGGTTTGTGAGCAGTGCTGAAGTCCACATCAGTATGAGAAGCCATCAAGCTGTTGTTTTTCCACATTTAACGCTGCTGAGAAACTCACTCAGCTGTCCGGAAAAGTCTTTTGTTCGTATGTGGTGTCTGTTACCTTCTACACATTAAGAGAGAAAAATTAACACATCTGGCGTGTTAAAACTTTGTTTATGGGTATGACAACAGTGTTGAACTCATGAGCTGTGACTGTGAAATAATGAACTGAGTTGTCCATACTCAAATAGAATGCATACTTTGTATATTGTTTTCATACTTAGGGTGATATGCATGTTTGTGCTGTGTGCATGTTTTGTGTTAAATTCTTTCTGGTTATTTCCATGCAGGGCACAGAGTAGCATTTTGAATTCAGTAGTTTGTACTGATAAATTAGTGGAGACACCAGAGCACACCCTAATTTACCTCACACAGGATCAGTGCTGTTTGCGTTAATTCACTTTCTCTTTATCTTTCATTGCATACATACGTTTTTGATAATATTCCTGCAACAAATCGGGGGTGACACACTGTAATGTCTGGGGGGCCCATCAGAGTAACAGTATGCATCAGTAGTGTAACACACTAACACGTCCCCAGGTTAGAGGCGTAGTTTACTCTGCATCCAGACTGCAAACAAACAATCCAAAAAAACAGAGCCATACGTGAAGAAGTGTGGTGTTATACTCCGTTATTGTAAGCATTTAAAGCAGCTGAAGTTTACTGTATTGTGGTTATTGACACGTACTGCTTTTCAGAACACAGTAAAAGCACTTTGTGCCTGAGTGCCGTGACCTTCACTTTTTGCAGCTAAGACACTTCTCTCACTTCCTCACTTTTCTTGCACAAACAAGCTGGGAGCTGTACCCCGGGGGCCTGCTCTCACCCCTCACCTTTGATAATGCAGCTGACTCGAGCAGTGACATACTGCTGGCATTTATTACTGTATTACTTTCCAGACATTCCAGACATTTAACTCGGTCATCGTGTCTGGTCCAGAAAATGATCTCTACTTTCTCTGCATGGTTTTTATACTGTAATGGATAAGTGTGCTTATGTATAATTTATCTGAAGAAAAGTATATAGTAATATTCTGCAGCTGAGTGGTAAAAACACTTTGAAACTGAAACTACAAAGACAAACACGGTGAAATGATGTTAATTACTCGGTGTTTCAGTGTGTAACTCTACATATACAGTACAAATGGACCCATGCTGTGGATTGGTTGTGGGCGGGGCAGAGCACAGTGAACATTCAGTGTCGGTAAAGAAGTAAATTAGGTGTTTGTGATTGGCTGTACAGTGTAGTCCCGAAAGCCCTTTGTGTTGTCATTGGTGTTCACAGTGCTGTTGGTCAGAGGCAAGATGAGGTGGATTTCATGAAGACCGGGTGCCTATGAGGGAGGAGGGGGTAGACTGGATTCAAACGTCTCCTGTTTACAGCACCCCATCAGTCATGCGGCTGTATGGAAAGAAGGGTTATGAGCGGGTTTACCTTCGTCTGAGCTCACACGGAGAGCCACACGTCTCTGCCACTCATACCTGTGAGTTTATCATCACGTTGGTTTAGCTGCAGCTTCTCTGTAAACACCTGAGGTGACACGCATGTGCATCGTGTGAACTTTTCAGACCTGATAAACCACATGTGAGCGAAGAAGCTGTGATCCATGACTTATCTTTTATTATGGTTGTCTGCTTTAATCCTAATCGTAAAAAAGCAGAGCCACAGCATCTGCACAGAGGCTCGTGTTTGTGATTTTAACAGAGTCCGTTTTGCTAGATAAATGTGAAACACAGCAAAGTGTGCGTAGTGACGTGTGGCTGAACTCGTGTGACCCCTAAGTAACAGCCCCCCCGCTCCTGTGCTTCACAGACAAAAGCTTCTCCCAGCTCTTACAAAATCATCAGTCACACATTCAGCGCTGAAGCAACTGAAGTTAGAAAATATACGTTTGATTTTTACTCATGTATTATTGCTAATGTTTTTTTTTCTTACAAGAAATCTTTTCCAAAGCCTGTTATTCAAAATGCTCATTGAAGTTTAATTTGCCAAAAAGAATGATTCAGTTTGTTAATTAGCCTTTATGAAATCAAATAAAATTTCATATAATTTTTCATAGGCTTAAATACATGCTTATTTCACAAAAGAGGAAAAATGCAGATTGCAAGAAAGAATGCTGCTATGTTGGAGAGTGTGTGAGTTATCAGGGTGTGACAGAGGTGTCACATCGACTGTGATCTGCACACAAGTTCTGCGTGGTTCTACCCCTGAAGTTTCATTGATGCTGCTCTGACAAAACTGTGGGAAAACAGCACCTGAGTCAATAAATAAATAAATAATGTGTATTTTCTACTTTTGAGACAATATTTTCACTTTTCTGCTTGGGGCAAAAATAAGAAAAAGCAATTAAACACAAACAGTAAAGTGTGTGTAGAGAGAGAAGCAGTGATGACTCTCTTTGCACTCTGACACCGGCGTTGGGCTTGAGATCATTATTTTGGCTTCTGTCCTCTCTGGATCCCATGCCTGGGCAGGAGTGTGTGGGGAGTTGCATGTCTGCTCCTGGATCAGCTGCAGCGGCTGTCAGCAGGGTGTTGGGTTAAATCCCAGTTGGCTCGAGGAGCTCTTGTCTTATGTGTGCAAAGTTTACCCCTTTAAGTAACCCAGCTGCAGTGGTTGTGTGGCAGGTTTTTTACTTATTACGCAACAGACCTTAGTTTAATTTTTGATCAGTGTACCCCTGCCCCCACCAAGCTGAAGTACACGTGTTCAGTATCTTGAGACCATAGCTGTGCAGAGCTCCAGGGAGAGTAGCGTTTGTGAACACCACCTTCAGCTGTTCCCCACAGCGCAGTGCTAAAAATCCTTTCGTTCCCCCACATGGACTTTATGGACACACAGCAGACTGACTTTAAATGGATTGAAGGGAAGTTGGTTATTTTCCAGAAGAATGCCACAACACATGAAGCAGCTACAGGGTCATCGACGTCTCTAAAGAGCCACCCCATTTCTGTCGTTTGGTGACAAATAAAGACCGCTTTCACTTACCTGCTTCATCAGCTCAAACCCTCACCACAACTTGCTCTATTCCAACTGCTTTAACATGATTTTCATGTAACCTTCACTTTTTCACCTCTCGTATCTCCTGGCCCGAATCTGTTACTATTTGCTGTGTACAGATGTAACAGATGTACTTTCTGTGGTTCCATTAGTTGTAATTTTACAGTTGCTGTTTATATTAGCATATTTTTACATAAATGAATGCATAATGGAACTTAAGAGTTTTGTGACCATGTAAAAAATGTTGACCTCTTTAAATCCCGCCCTCACCCCTGCCTCTTCCAATCGTGAGTGACCCCAGGGGCTCCAGCTGCTGTATTACGTAAATGTAATTTGTTGCCGCAGACCAGTTGTTAGGAATGCTTCTGCAGAAAGGAAGATGAAGATGCATGTGGAATTGTGCATTGTGGCTGGAGGGAGAAGGACTGTTACCTCAACAGATGGCCTGAAGTTCAGGAGGCCACCGGAGTAAAGCGAGTTCGTGACACAGCTGCGTGGTGTGGGGGTCCACCATGTCTCACTGAAGGTTCACGCTGCCAGGATGGTGCGTTATTTAAAGGGCTCATGTCTACAGATCATTGGGTTTATTTGTGGTGAGGGGACGAGGGAGTTAACAGTCTGCTGTCTCCTTTAAGGCACTACATGAGGTAAAGGAAAAGTGTGACCATAGAGCAGAGCTTAGATAACACAGCTATGGTGTCATCTGTTCATACGGTCAGCTTTCATGGCGCTCAGTGAGGCAGCTGCCACAGCACATCCACTTGGTATTGGTTGTTATACTGGCTGCCCTTCCCGATGCAGCCGTCCCATTTTACCTGCTTCTGGGGGGGGGCACCGCGTGCTTCAGCTCAACAGGCCTAGCAGCAGGGATTCGAACACTCGACCTTCAAATATTCCTACACAAATGTCAGAATTTCACAGGGACTTTTAGCTTTTAGATTGACCTTCTCATGTTCAGTTAAATGAGATGAGTTATCATACAGACCTGTGTACCTGAGATACTTCACACGGAGCTTGTAGTGTGGATACACATATTATCATACAGACCTGTGTACCTGACATACTTGTAGTGTGGATACACATATTATCATACAGACCTGTGTACCTGACATACTTGTAGTGTGGATACACATATTATGAGCTCTTTACAACATTATGACAGTAGCCATTGAGTATAGAGACTGCAGGTTTCCCTGGACAAGACTAAACAAAGATAATTGCATTATTTCTGTCAGTCTGTGAGGCCTTTCACTGTAACTTCCTGTCAGGAGATGGAACAGGTCAGTGTACCCCCTAATTGGATTTACTTGTCTTGTACAAAGCATGTCTCAAAAGAGGTCTTTTTAATAAGACTGCAGGCAGAGGTTGCTGCTGAACTGTAAACAACTTTAATCTTATTCTGTTAACTCCTACTATAATGGATGATACATCATCAACAAATGATGTACACACACACACATATAATTATGCAAAACATATGTAAATATCATTGCTAAATATTTCAAATACGTTTTACTGTGTTACACTGAATGACACAGAATGACTACACTGATAAAATTATTTTGCACGTTGTATAATTATTTCTGCTGGTATTTCAGCAACACACTATTCATAACAGACTGTTATGACTTTATAGTTGGTTGACAGAAAAATGACTATTTATGTTAAAAACAGCACATTGCTGCGTTTTACAGAACCGTCTGAAGTGTAAAACAGCTGTCAAACTGGTACCGGGCAAATCCCATTTGGTTCAGTGCAAAATTTTTCCATTTAAGGCAAATGTGTTTGAATTTAAATTTTTCAGTATGTTTGATTAAAACACCTTTGCATCAGACATGTTTAGTTACAATTTTTTCTTGTTCTTTGTATTTTACCACATACATGACACTCCTATTATAATTTTTTTTTATGAACACTTTATGTGGTAACGGCATTTATTTTTCTTAGAGCAATTAAAAGTAATGCATTGTTAATTATGCCATCATTTAAAGCGGATTTATTTGTACGTAACGAAATCTTCGATTACACTAATTTGGTGTGATCCCACCCACTCACTGTCTGACTACTGACGCTGAATCACAGGAGACAGTTAGAAATGCAATAATTCTACAACTGATTATCAATATAATGAAACAGTAGAAATCAAACAACTTAAAAGTAACATGTTAGAAAATAACTTTTTAATAATGTTTTAATTGAAAAAGTAGAGACAGCACTGCTCCCTGTGGTGCCATAACATGCTTTGCCTTAAATGCAAATTTTTGTGGATCAGAGAGCATCTTAAATTAATAAAATGTACAGTGTAGTTTAATAAAAATGCTGTTAATCCCCCAGCAATTAGTTCTGTAACTATTGAGAGAGCACAGGGCCATTGTTACGGCACAAAACCTTGTTTCATCTTTTGTGTTGCTTACAGATTAAGGGGATCGACAGAGTAATTTCCAGTTTTGGCATTCTTCCAGATTGTTCTTTATGTATGAGCAGGCAGGAGAAGACACTGACACAGTTGGTTTGGCTGTGATACCTAATGTTTTGGGGCAGGGCAGGGGGGTGGTGTTACTGAACGATCCCCTGAGGCAGGTGCATAATGAGGAGAAGGTGAGGAGGGGATTAGCAGGTGATAATCCTACGACTGGGCACAGCCGGCAGGTGACGGGTGTTTAACGTACACAGACGCTGCTCAGTCAGAGTGCTGACACACCAAGCAGGCAGGTGACAGGTGTTTAACGCACAAGACGCTGCTCAGTCAGAGTGCTGACACACCAAGCGGGCAGGTGATGGGTGTTTAACGCTCACAGACGCTGCTCAGTCAGAGTGCTGACACACCAAGCAGGCAGGTGACGGGTGTTTAACGTGCACAGACGCTGCTCAGTCAGAGTGCTGACACACCAAGCAGGCAGGTTGATCCACATTTTTTCCAGCTCTTTATAACTACTGCAGATAGCTGCTGCTTAATTAAGCTGTCAACTTGGGGGTAAATTTTTCCCTCCTAGTTTTGTTGCTTGCCTTTTATCATTAATTTGGGAACATGAGTGGATAATTGATATGAGCTACAAACTACCTGCACCACTGGCTACTGTATTTTACTGTGTCATAGCTAGAAAATTCAGGTCTGATGAACCTGTTCTATTACAGGACAAAAACGCAATTTTCTGTTTAAACGCCATTGGTATATTATTAATACTAAATATTCTTTGTGTTTTCAGTGCTTAATTTTTTTCAGGAAACTAAACAATTAATTGACTTTTGCAGTAAGGTCTAACCCAGCAGGGTTCCGTACATGCAGATTGTGGCTGGAAACTAGGACTCCAGCACCTTTGTATGCATTTCTACAAAGTATGAATGTCTTTGGACAAGGAAAGATAAAGTTTCTGCTGTTATTTCTGTATTTGTAAGAGGTGCATGACTCCATCAGAGTAGGCAGGTGAAGATGTGATTGGCACATCGTGTGATGTTGATATGACTGAGATGGTCCACGGCGCAGGTCTGATCTTTATAATAAATTGGAGGGGCACACACCTTATTTCTTATCATTGCAAGTTGACCTTTGCTCTGCTCCTTTATGTTAAACTTACCTTTCCATGCCCTCGTGATGTTCAGTGTTTTGGTTGTGTGAGTTTGTGATGTGTGTCGTTTATAATTTGCGTTGACCCATAATGAAGAAATTTGGTTGAGAAATAAACTCTATGAAGAACATGAAGACTTTCTTTCCCATGTTATTTCAGCTTCATTCTTTGATTACATTTAATTAAAACCACTTCACATGCTTCTTAAAATGCAAACCATTTCACACATTTTCACTCTTTAGCTGTTTAATGAACATTTCACTAGAGCCCCTGAGGTCTTGAGCACTATGGTAGGGCTGAGACAGACCACAGTGTCCACCAAGCTCTCATCTTTGCTCTCATCAGTAGTTAGTGGGACCCTGTGCCATGCCACACATCTCATTTTAAAGCCAGCCTCAATAACATGAAGTACAAAGCAAATTCAATAGAGCCCTCTTTGAAAAGCTCATGTAACAGAGGCAGGTCTTGTAGTGTTCAAACACATGTAGCCACAGCCCAGAGAACATCCCTGACATCTGCCTCCATAAACCCCCCCCACGTCCCATTTGGAAAGCTAATCCTGCTCCAGCCCTCATTCCATGCAGGTGACGTTGTAGGTGATGTGGGCTATCCCAAGCTTTATTAAACCTAATTCTGAGGACCAGTTTTGCTGTATATGTTCCGACATTCTCTCCTCCCCTAAAACACACACACACACACACACACACACACACAGCCTCAAGCTGCTTTACAGTTCACGGCTTATTCCTTCTAAGACCTTCTCTCTTGATGTACATGTTCTCTGAAAGCTACTGCTCAAACATTTGAGTACACAGCTGAAAGCATTACAGAAAGCCTCTGTAATATACCTCTACATTCTTGTTAAGATCTGGGAAATGTTACACTTCTGCTGCTCTGAAAAGCACTCATTAACTGATTATGCATTACCATGGGCCGTCTGTAAAACACAACTACAGCGCTGGTCCGATCCAGGTAAACACCATTAACAAGATTTATATGTTTACTTCAATCAGTAAAATGTTGGAAGTCATCTGAAGGCATTAATTAAAGCATCCTGATTAATGTATGAGGACGTTATGCTTGACTAAAACATCACCTGGCATAGTGGGTGTGCAAATATCAGGCAGTTTAATTAATGCTCAGCTGAGAGGCCACACACTGTTTACAGTATATCTGCTGCTCAGCAAACTCATCACTTGTGTTTAGTCTGCATTGTGCTCTAAAGCAGCAATTAAATTTACTCAAAAACTTTTAAAAAGTTTCAGTCAAACATCTGTGAACATTTCTTGTAAAATCCACAAATTTTTCAGATTTTTAAAACACGTTTTTCTTGGCTGTGTATTTACTGCATTTATCCTTGGACAACAGAGGATGGCTCATAATCATCTCACCAGAGGTGGATGTTGTTTTGTCTCTTTGGAGCTGCTGAGGGGTTTGGCTTCAGCTCTGACCTCACTTCCTGTTGATTGCGGATGCCCTGAGGTAACATGTGATGGTTTACAAATAAGACAGGTAATCCTCTGCGGCGCTTTGATGTTCATCTGAAATACAGTGAGGAGCAGTTTAACTCTGTTATCGCTAAAGTTTTAGGAACAATTTGTACAAATGTGACCTTAAAGACACAGCCAACTGGTTACAGAAATGGCAGTATTTCAATATATAGACATTTTAAATAATAAGCGCTGATAGACCAGTGCATGCAGTTTAAATTTCAGGAAAAAAAAGCATGGAAGTTCTGGGCTTTAAGCAAGTTTAGCCAAAGTTGTAAGTGGTATACATAACTGTTTTTATGCTGATATGTAAATATATGCAGGATCTGGAGATGCCTTCTAGGTCTCTGCATTTCATATGTTTGATGAAGTGTATAAACAGGAGGTAAACAAACTGTGAAAATGCGTCCATGTGGGACAGCTACCAAAAACTGTAAAGGACTAAACAGAAGATAACACAGGATGGCTTTGTCTTTTCTGTTTTTCTTTTTGAAACATTTCCAAAAAATGTATGATTATCTCTTTTTTTTAATTTTTAAATGCAATTGTTCACAAATAGGAAAATTAGTTAAAATAGTTTGAATGCACAGTAAGTATGGCCATTTGCAAAGTGACTTCTGTCACAACCACCGATGTCAAAGATAGCTAAAGTGCATTAGAAACAACAACTGGGAAAACAAGACAGCAATACCAGCAACAACAGCGTTTGTCTGAGGCCCTCACACCTGCCCTCCTATCTTGTGCCGGCCCTTCTGTCTCACACCACACCTGCACTCTTGTCTCATGCCGGCCCTTCTGTCTCACGCCACACCTGCTCTCCTGTCTCGTGCCGGCCCTTCTGTCTCACACCACACCTGCACTCTTGTCTCATGCCGGCCCATCTGTCTCACGCCACACCTGCCCTCCTGTCTCATGCCGGCCCTTCTGTCTCACGCCACACCTGCCCTCCTATCTCGTGCCGGCCCATCTGTCTCACACCACACCTGCCCTCCTGTCTCGTGCCGGCCCTTCTGTCTCACACCACACCTGCACTCTTGTCTCATGCCGGCCCTTCTGTCTCACGCCACACCTGCTCTCCTGTCTCATGCCGGCCCTACTGTCTCACGCCACACCTGCCCTCCTATCTTGTGCCGGCCCTTCTGTCTCACACCACACCTGCACTCTTGTCTCATGCCGGCCCTTCT
>JABJVR010008082.1:0-10931 GCA_025773905.1 Chitala chitala | reverse complement strand
ATCAAACTACCTGTCCCCCCTCTTTATCCAGCATGTTATTTAACTGTCACACACTGCACAAATGTTAAAATGTATCAAAACTCTCAGTTTAAAAAAATAAAAAAACAAAGAACAAATAAAAATGTTCAGATCACTTCCACAGATCTCCAGTGAGGTGGTGACAGTTCATCTATGCTTCAGGAAAAGGGCGGCAGGAAAAGGTACATAACAACCTCACCTTCATTCCCACGTATGGCATTAAATTGTTTTTGCACAATAAATAAGGTCAGTGACTCAGCCTTGCATTCATCCATATGAAGCCTGGTGGAGCATTTTTGCAGTGCCTCACTGTATTGCACTTCAAATGCTTTCAGCAACAATACGGCAAGGCACTTAAAGGAGGACAATTACACCGAGGACATACCCTTACACACACCTGTTCTGAGATTGCCAAGCAGCAAACTGAAATACAGTACTAAATAAGCTTTTGTGTACATAAAAGAATACTATCAGAATTTATATTACTTATTTGCAAGCCTAAAAATAAATTCTTCACCACGATATAAATCATTCGCTTAAGGCCTTTTGACAGCATACTCTTCTGCTTAATTAAATATTGGCATAAGATGTCTGAATTGAAGACACTTTATTCAGAGTATCACTTTTATGCATGGCATGACACGTAGCAAATATAGTTCAAAAATACAGTTAGCATTCAGGATTTTGTGAGAGAAAATTTCAATAATATGGTCACACTGGAGTCTCAGCATACTCAATCGATAAATACTGCTATATAGAACACACCTAAACTTTGCTCCATGTGATAACATCACTCCCATCAAACCAGCCCTTTTGGAATGAAAAGCAGCAAAACGCTGTTAAAACTTTTCAGTGTGCAGATATTTTTCTAAAAACTGATCTCAAGCGTCATGACTTCATAGACATATATCACCAACCCCCCCCCCCATGCCAGGCCAGGCCACTCAACACCCCCACAGTCAGTGTTTGCCGTTTCAAGTGGGCCTCAATATTTAATCTGCCACTCCCTCCACCACTAGCCCTCACATAGCACAATATCTACACCACGAAGGACCACCTGTACACATTCTTCTACCATAACTCAAGTCTCTCTGATCTTGCTGCATTTAAGAAATACTTAAATACTTACATCTTTTACTATCTGTACACCCCCCACCCCGAGCAACATAGCTAACAGATCACTATTACAGTTATCAGATATCTGCACACGTCTTGGTTACAACAAAAGGACCCTTGTTCAACAGAACGGAAATGCCTGAGTCCGCTGACTCCCGTTTGGGTTTCAGAGAAAGATCAGACTTGCTGTCCAGTGTCTCTAATCCTCTTGGCAAGATCGGTCGTATTCCGGCAAGAGTTCAGAACGGCCTTACAGTTCAGGTCAAAACGTAACCAACATGCCACTGTTTGTGTTCAAGCAAACACTTCGTACATCAACAGAAAGCCTGAAATAACCACACGTGACACGTGCTGACAGCAAGTCACTAAATGATGGACTCTCTACCAAGAAAGAAAAGTAAGAGCACGTTCACTGAGTGCGATTCAAGTGAACTCAGTCCTCACTCACAACCTATTTCCCTACAGGAAACTGCAATTCACTTCATATTTTCCTCCTCTCCAAGATTTTTATCACAAAAACGTCTCACAACAGTTGATATTTCTACAAGGAAACCTGGGCCCAACACAGTTAAATCTGCACACACTACAAACGCAACTGTTTAACATCAAATCAGATTGTATTTCCTCTAAATTAAATTACAAACGTGCTCTGAAACAAAGGAGAGCACAAATACATAACTGTAAATATTGAATTGACATGATTAACAGTCAACCATTTGCTAGAGGAAGTGGCTCTCTAATATTAGCATGCACCAAATAAATCATGATTTCACTACAACAACACCATGTAAAAGAAACAGAGGTTTATCACAACGTTTCCACCTAAATTAACAAAGCGAGACAAGTTTAAATGTAATCACCAATTACGATTAGCAAGCGCCAAAAACACCACGCGGGTCCTGTATAACATTCAAATGACAACTTAAAGAATTGCTGCAAATGAAAACCCTCAACTGCTTGACAAGTCAGGACTCTTCCTGAAAGGTCTTGTAATTTTTCCAGTGAACAAAATGTATTTATTTATCTCACAGAACGCAAACAAAGGTAGCTTGAAAATGCATACATCTTAGCTTTAAAGTTGTACTGCAAAAAAAAAAAAAAAAAAAAAACCGTGCATGTGATAAGGCATTGTCTCTTTTTATACTACAAGCAATAAGACATGTTGTTATGAGTAGATCTGCTTATTCGCAATAAGAAACGTCTTGCTGCACAAAAGCTGGTATGGGGATGCGATGCATAATGAGGCAGAACCAGGCAGGGTGTACACCCAGAAACGTTGGGTCATTTATTTGAATGCGACTCCGTCTGCGGATGCCTGAGATGTTCAACCCTCCCTAACGACAGCTTGTCGTGAAAGACACCGAGCACGGTATCAGGCATACAAAAAATAAAAAATTACGAACGACCACAACTGAATCTACCATGCTTTACTGCCGCTACTTGTTGTAAAAAAAAATAATAATAAATAAAAAAATCAAACGCTTAGTTCCCATGTTTATACCTGGCATTTGCAGCTGTCTTGGCAAAGACCTACAAGACGCTGCTGGTAACTAATTGTTGGAAGCGGATGTGTGTCTGTTTACAACTAATTTCTAATTTCAGTTGCGCAAGAACCTCTAAATAACCCATGCCTTCAAGACTGTGCTCATGATGTCAATAAAAACGTGCTTTAAATGCAGCACGTTTTTATTCACATGTGCCTTACTACTGATAAACTGTATACTGCGTCTCACACATGATCACAGCTGAGACACAAAGGTAAACACTGTTACGGTTTAATGTGTCCACCCGAAACGTGTTGGATCTTCTATTGCTTTATACAGAACTAATTCCGTTACCGTTACATCGGACGTAACCACAGCACGGTAGCTTTAGGTTACTGTGCCTGCAAATTCCTACCGTAAATGAGCCCGTCTTCTTTTTGTATGAAATAGGTGTAAATTACTATGCTGCGTAGACCTGTCCAAAACGTTTTCTTAGATCGAAGGTCCATACCTGGGGACGCAACTTGGCGAAGAGCGGTCCACCTCCCAGGTCGCATACAGGTTCATCTGCACCGGGCGATTCGACGGAATCGTAACCGGTTTTAAAGACTGCATATGCGGGGATGGAGAACCTGCGCTCCGCGGGAGCCCTCCTCTCTCCGACATACCGGAGCTCTGGTAGCGAGACGTTTGAAACAGATGCCAACAATACTGCTTGCTTTCCTCTCCGCTTCGCCGTCAAACGCTGCTCGGGATGTGTGAAAACGCAGCACTTTTGCGACGACAGATGCTTGAGTAGAAGAAAGCAGAGCTTTAGAGTCGAGCGAGATCCGTGTTTACATTACACACACACACGACACACACGCAGCACAGTGGGCGTCCACTCTCCAAACCTCCTTTCTTCTGCTAACTTCAACGGAAGCGGATTGCTTTTTTCTTCCGAGTAGCACAATCCTAAAGCTGGCGTACCTGTTAAAGACGCATACCCAGTCCCATGAGAATGGCACAAATAAGAGATGTGTTGGTATATGGGCTTTTTTTAATGCGATGGAGAAGCCGCCTCTGGCGTCTGACATAGGAGGGATGCGCCAAGGGGACAGAACGTAGCGGAAACTCCTACAGCAAAAGTTCATTTTTTAATTAAATGAATTACAGTAATTATCTTCTGTGCATGCATTTTTAAAGTAGTGCATTCTAGAGGAGCGTCGTCTCGCTTATGTCAATGCAAAAAGACAGCCAGAAAACAACTGTCTGGTTTTAAAGCAGCCCTGTTTGGGTGCCTACGGTAACTGAATGGTTTAGGAAGTCATTAGGCTATTACTGCATGGTTTTGTCTCGTTTAAAGAGATATGCAAATGGAAGCACACTTCTGTTTCATCCTGAAAAGTTACGTTTAAAAAATTAATAAAACACTCGCCGGTGATGGACCACGACCTTTTTTTTTCAGAGAAATCATGCATTTCTATATAGGTTTTCTTGATTGTATATTTTCAAAATACGCAGGATGGCTTTTTTAGAGTACATCAGTTTTACAGGTTTTCCTTCCCTTGTGACCTAGTTTTTTGCCACCGAAACTATACAGGGCCTGTGACGCAAATGACGTATTTGTGAAATTTACTATTTTTTAAAACATGAATTTATTTAAGTATAATTAATTCATTAATTTCAGTCCCTCCCTTTATATCATTCCATGTAGGGGACCATCGATCGCACCGTGGTATGAACACTCCGGATATTATTTTTAAACAATAATTTTTAAATATGAGCATGTTTACAAAATGAACAACAGGTGGCAGTAAACGTATTTCGTCTCCAATACCAATCCTTATAAACTTCATCATGCTTTGTACGCTAAGTCACACACTGCAAGGTATGTGTAGCTGTGAAGCCTGTCAGTAAAAAAATGTAGTATGCAATGGGACATTTTATAATGGTTGACATAACTATGTACAGATATAATAAGCGTCGTGGCGTAGTATACAGGGTTAATTGTGGGACTGAGAAGGAGCTCATAACGTTCTATATTTTTGTTTTGACGATTCCAACAAACAAGCCCCCGAAAACAGCAACCCCCGCCTGACTCCTTTATCGCTGCCTCACAGCTGTTCTCCAGGAATGTTGGCCAGAAAAAAAACCAAATGTTATGCGTACGGATGACTTCCTCCTCTTGTTTTCTTTCCTCAATCTCTGTCTGCTTTAAGTTACAATGTGTTAGTTTTTTTTTTTTTTTTACAGCAACTGTAAAAGGATTGTACTGTATGCTGCAGCAGAAACTATTGATTTTCAATCACATTCTTAAAGGTGTGTACTAAACAATAGCGCATTAATTTTGTTGTGCTGGCCCTTTGTGTATTAAAAGTGCGTTGTGTAAGGTAGTGTGTTTCTGACTGTCATAGATATAGAATAGGTACAGTTTAGATTAAAAAAAAAAACACCTATAAAGAAACGGTTTTCTGTTGATCTCTAATCCAACATGTCCACTCATTTGTCATTAAGTCTTAATGTGTTTGAACCGTGACGTTTGTTACGGTCAAGTATGCTTAATGTGAAATTACGCCTTGCCCGTGGGTTTGTTATTGCAAAATGCCTGATTTAGCCTGAGTGTTTTCTTCGTTATTGTATGGGCAGCCTTGAAATTACAGGATGTTTGTTGTGTGCATGACATTACCAAAAGTCTGTGCACATACTGACATTATGTAAAATAGCCATTTCATTCTTGGTAGCATATCACTGAAAATTGTAGCACACAGACGCAGTCATCACATCGTAATGGCAAGGTACCCTAGGTTTGTAACATTTTGCGAAACAATAACTCAATTTCTGATGTCATGATGCAATGTACTTCCACAGAAACAGCAACATTTTGAACATTTTGCATCCTTCAAATCCCACTTACAAATGCATCTGTTCCAGTGGTGTTACTATGGCCAAAGTTGCTTTTTGTTTGTTTTGTCAATTATATTGTTTTTATGTTGTATTAAACGTGATCATGTATATATTATTTGTAAAGTATTGTTGAATGTGAGAAAGGTGCTGCACAAATAAAACGTAATGAGCATCCTCTGACGTATCTTGTAAACGCAACTCAATACCGTGACAGCAAAAACATATATGAACACAGAGGTCTCCTGACTGTGTTCATGTGACGGTGTCTATCTGTGGAGACACAAAATGGGGAAAGCCAGATGTAATTATACTGATAACAGAAATCTCTGGAAACTTATTTAGGTCACGGTGAATATGCTGTCATGTGACAGTCACACTTTAAAGACAGAAGAATTAGAACACATTGAGTGTCATACAGGAATACACTTATACTTGTTTGCTCAAGCTTGTTTTTGAAAGCAATACACATTTTCATTAAACACACATCACTTTTTATAAATTCACATGAAGACATATGCAGATTTCAGTTTTAATATTTATGCAAACAACAAAGAATACTAAGAAACCAAGAAATCTAAAACTTACATATTAACCTGGCTGTCATGGGGAAATTTAATTCTAAAATAGCGCAGCATTTTTAAATATACTCATGGGTATTTTTTATGCAAAAGCAATAAACAATAATTATGGATGATATTCGGGAAAATTTAATAAGCACAGATGGGTGCGCTGACCAATGCACCAATTTTATACCTTCTGTCTGCTGGTGTGTTCAACCACATTGTCAATAAAGTCCTTCCTCTCACCACCTGGTGTGCTGCATGTGTTTATATAGGGTTTCTGTGCCACATTCAGCAGATTCACCTCCAAATGTGCAAGGGCCAAGGCAATCCCCCAACCCATAGACCCCAGCCCCCTGCTAATATTGTGGCACAAAAATAAAATTAAGAACAGATAAAACTGGACACACAAGGACATCTACAATAAAGGATTCCTCTCTAAGAACTGTTGCTCTGGTAACAGCAAGGGCCCCAATCGAGCCAGCTTTGCACAGCATTATCTTTCGTGCATCCAAAACGCAGAGCATCCACATCACAGTGGGTGAGAATAGTGTGTGGGTCGAATAAATGGGTTGGCAGGAAGACAAATCGAAATAGTTCTGCACACCCTCAAGGCAGAGCCTCAAGGCTCAGCCATGCCTGCTCACATTTAACAATGTATACTGGGTTGCCCCTGAAACCTTAGATGTGCACCTGTGCTGACGACATTGGAGTGGTACCCACAGATGTCATGTCATCCTCCTTCCTAACAGCTTGGAGAGATGCTGGAAGCTTCATCTTGCAGGGATGCTGGAAGGCTAAAAACACAAGCCCTTACATACACACCTACACGTCTGCATGTTGTGGCAATATGTCATCAATTCTCACTTTAACGCAGACAATTTCTAATTCAAATAAACATACTTCCTTCATACCATAATCGATAAGAAATACATTTTTAAATGAAAAATGATTGAATTCTAAAATACAGTTGTTGGAAACAATCCTTCCTTAAAAATTATTTTGGCATTTTGTCTCATATCTGTTTTTCCACTTGTTAGCATCTTCATCTGTTTGTGCATATATGTGTTCAGATAAAATAGACATGCACACAGATGTCTGCATTCATTTCAGGCTCTTTCTTATTCATCCGTGATTTCATCGTTCATCTTCTATTAGCTTTGGGGTGGGGTGGCCTTCTGGTGCAGTCAAGCCACTTGGAACAATTGGCAAACACACAGACTCAGAAAAAACTGATAGTATAACACTATTAGTGCCACTATCAGCAATTGAAAGAATCACTCTGATCTACAGTTACACATCTCTGAGATGTATTTGAGAGCCACGAAAGACACGGTTGCTTGACGTTGTGTTTGTGACAACCCAAAATGTATTTTGACGATTTGCTGAATGAAATGACTTTCATTTGCGCCCTCCTGCATGCCATCCTCAGAAGACTTTTAGCTTAGCCCTTCATATCTTTTTGTGGCCAATGTCTTTTGCTTTGATTTTGTACATGCCAAAGATTATTTAATCTCCAGGTCATGGATTCAGTATACACATTGCATTGATGTTGTATACAAATAACTTTATAATCTTTCAGTGCTTTACATTAATAAATACAACAGGGTTATATACAAAACAATGTTGATATCGGTCCTGTACACATCCCTAAAATTGGTCATCCATATCATCATAGTTGAATTTGCAACCACCTGTAAAATGAGTAGGAAACCTATGGTGTAATTGTTTTTTTTTTTCAAAACTGTGTCATGAATTCAGTAACACATGAGCCTGACTTTCCATTGATCAGAATAATAAAAAACACCCTATTAACTTGAAAGTGAGTTAATAGCCAACATTCATATGACTAGAGGGTATTCTGCCACAGAGCTGGCACTGTGCGTATCTGCAACAAAATGGCATGACACCATGTTAAGGTTTCTCAGAGGGCAGATATTAGTCCACCTTTAATTACCACAAAAGTATCCATGGAAATCAAGGAACATTGCACATGCATGGTTTGGGGTTTGTTGGTAGTTCTAAGCAGAGGTCTTTAAGATTAAGCTGGATAAACATCACCCACTGGCCTAAAAGAGCCAGCGTCAAGCTTGCCACACCACAAATTTTAGTCCTCACATTTCCATGTCTTTCTCTGGCTCTTGTGAAGTTAACACTGGCCACATCAATGTACAAATCAATTTGAAAAGTTGTGCCACTTTTGTAAGTGCCGTTAAAATTTTGTTTGACCAGTTCTCTCCTAGATGTATTTCAATATTACAGTATAGTGCATTTTAAAGCTTTTGTGATATTAGTGAACTTTACAACATTTTGCAAAGTGTGTAGCATTGACAATACACTCTCAAGACATATTTTGTGACAACAAATCCTGCAATCTGTAATACATGAAGTAGAAAGGAAAAGGGTTGCATGCCCTGACCTCAATAAAGTGAGTAACCTGCAGCCACAGCCCAACAGTTACCAGACAAGAGGATTAGCCTGCTGAGCTAAAGACCCAAGTCCCTTGCATGGGGGACTAATCACATTCTTGTCCTGACAACTGGGGGTTACTACAGCAGTAGTACTCACTTCCGCTACACACAGATTTCATGAAAAACTGATTACAAAACTCATGCAGGTATCTCAAATTAATTCAGCCAAACTTGAATTTAAGTGAAGTTGACAAATATGACATCATGCATAATTAGTACTGTATTCCATCCATCCATCCATTCTCTATACCCCTTATTCAATTCAGGGTCGCGGGAAGCCTGGAGCCCATCCCAGGGGGCACAGGGCGCAGGGCAGGTGACACTCTCGGCAGGGTGCCAACCCACCACAGTAGTACCGTATTATACTACAAAAACATATAATTAGTTACACTCTAACAAGCACTTTAATTGATATCAGTTAGTTAAAGAAATGAAGAAGCTATTTCAGGTAACAGAGTGGTGCTCACAGTGTGTACCAGTATAGGAATGTCAAAAGCAGCCATAATGGCTGAAATAATCATTACAGTTGTATGTATTTATTATGACAGTCTTATACTCATCTTACCAGTGCAGCTATTTCACAGTGTGTTTACTCAACAGTCTAAGTTTGGAAAGGGAATAACACTAAGAGTTGATATTAAGGTCCCAACATTTCTCATTTAGCACGACAATTTTACAGTTAAAAAAGCACAAAATGTGCTTTATATATAAAACCTTTTTTATACATATGCATCAAAAATTAGAAAATTAATGCTAATGTTTTGATTTCTGTCAAGTACTGCTGCATGCTTCCAACTCCACTTTTTGTCAGATAAGCATTTTTTTGCAACAGTTGTGTTAATTTACAAAAACCTTACAATATATGTTGTATTTCTGAATGATTACTAATACATACCGTTTTTCTGAGGTTCGATTTCCATAACATGTAGCTCTAATGTGTAATACAAACATCCAGACTGCTGTGTCTTTCTGATGTATCGATGTGCCAACTTTGTTCATTACCTACACTGCTGTCACTTCTGCACTTTGAAGTTTATCATTAATTATTAAAAAGCTTAAAGTGCCAAAGCAGTGCAGGTAATGAAGTAACTCGGAAACCTGTGAGATGACCTATTCAATGATGAGTTCACTGCAAAGGTAAATTAGAGTTTCATTGACTAAGAAATTGCAGTGCTTCTACACAACGTGAGGCTGCCCAACTTTGAAGAACGTGTCTTATCTTCATCTAAACTGCCTGGTGGCTAAGAGTGTAGGATGTCAGGTTGGTATGCAGACGTTTTAAATCCCAGCCCCATTACCAGGTGTGTCCCTGTGCAAGACACCCCATGCTAGCTCCCTGGGTGCTGAACAATGGCAGCCCACTACTATCCTCAGAGAGATGGGTTACATGCAGAGAACAATTTCCTTGTATGCGACCCATGTTCTTGGCTACAAAACCTGATTCCCTTCCCTTTGCTCTTTTGCTGTAACCGTACTAAACCTGAACACGGGTGAAGCAAAATGGAGAGCAACATACTTTCATGTCGATGCAACCAAAGCTGGCACCATGCGCTTATACGAGCCTACGTTTACAACGTCAATGTTGTGTGAAATTTTTAAAAACGTGCCCAATCACCCTTTCAGAGCTCTTAACACTAAAGCTGTTCGATGGTGCTCGAATAACACTAAGGTTCATGCGCACAAAGCGAATATACAGACAGCCACATCCCTTGCACGTCAAATAGAGGTACTTATTTCACTGAAAACAGTCGTGTACAACATGCTTATTACTGTCAGCACCTCCTGCTGGGGCACCTCCTTTATCTCCAGAATGCCTGGATGAGTTCCAGGGAGGTCTTTGCATCCCCCCATGACTTACAAGTACTTCATTGTGAGGGGGGAGGTGTTGTATTGCATGTTTCCATGTGGACCATTGTATGCCCTGCATCAGAGACAGGTGAAGGATTCAGCTTGTGTGAGCACTGTTCACATACTTTGCACACGCTTCTTGTGTTTACCACACTGGAAGTTGATGGATGGAGGCCATTGAGTACAATTATTTTGTATCACCAGAAAGGAAATAATGTCTGTCATTCAAAAAGTCACCTTTCTTTTCAGGTGCAAGGAGAAACAGGAAGAACTGTCTGCAGAAAATGTGTCAAAAGACCTCAGTTTTCCAGCCTTCAACCATTGTAGGTTACATGCAATTCTCTTGGTCATCTTCCTCACCTTATATAATATGATCTTTTTGGGCTTTTACCATGTTGGTTGCCTTAACATGTTTGTTAGTTAGTTTTTTTTTTTTTTTTTTTTTTTTTTTTTTTTTTTTTTTTTTTGTGTTTGTGTGGTTGGTTTTTGTTGTTTTTTTTTGACAGATGGAGATAGAAAGAAAAAAAAAAATAAATAATGAAAAATAA
>JABJVR010008081.1:0-10931 GCA_025773905.1 Chitala chitala | reverse complement strand
TATATATAAAACACACAATACGATAACATTAAATAAACGGATTGCCTTGTCCTACGAACCTGAAGTGACATGATCGCAGCTGAGTTGCATTGAAACAGATGGTTTAGGGCTTGGAGTTATAATTAAGGAGCGGATGTAGAATATTAGGGGGTAACGAAGGGAAGGAGCTAAGGGGTAACTAAATGAAAATTAAAGATAAATCAACAAAATGTGTTCATTTTTCACTGCCAGGCGAATTCTGTACTTGAAGGCTGAACAACATAAATATACCTGTGCTTACTTTTGTTAATGACTGGAATAGCCGCCGACAATCATTTTCTGTCGGAGCTGTTATTTCAGGTTTTGTGGACAATTCCCTGGCATGGTTTTTGACGTAAACGCGGGGTAGCAGGATTTGCAGTATTTTCTTAAGGGTTTCATAGGCCATAAAACTAAAAAGGTCGCAAATATGGGTACAGAAACACACACACGCACATGTTTATGTACAGTTTAAACGTGGAAGAGAAGACAGTTGGTGACAAAGGACACTGAAACAATACTGTTTCGGTACATTCCTTGCTTATTTGTGTGTTGTCTTCTAAATAAATCTCCATATTTAAATTGGCGTAAACTGTATGTGAATAAACATTGACAGATTAGTAGAAACAAATGTCCGTAATACACAGCTGTCTAACAAGGATTTCAGTGGTGTTTTTAGATTAAAGTAGACATGAATTATGAATTATAATATCTGAAAACCTATAACTGGCTGCCAGATAAATACAAAATAAACTAACTGATTATATTTCCAAATTCTTTGCCTGGGTTATTTCAAATGGCAGTCGATACGGAAAATTAAAATGGTAGAAACGTCTTATTTGGTAATTTCCTTTACCGTTAGGCCTGAAATCACGTGAAATTAGCTAAAATATGTCAATGTAATAACGCTCTACTCAGAGATACTGTAGTAACTAATACTGTAGGCATTGTTGGAAGCTGATTTAGAACAGAAAATACGACAAACTAAAGCAAGGACCTGTTGAAAGGACAAAGATGCACACAAAACATTGTGTAACTCCAGGATTTCACTTTTGGCCTTAGTGGACCTAGGTACATGTATCAGTGTTAGACTTGTTTTAAGACTTCCGTATATTGTAATTTTTATGTTGGCTGGTATTAAACCGCCTGGACAGTGGATTATTTCAGGAATTGCAAGTGTATGTTTTGGTGTTTGTAAGGCAGGACCTTCTTGTTTCAGTGTCGTTACATTCTCTATGATTTCCCTCTTTTGTGCTTTGTCCTCAGTCAGCGACAGCCCGCCCATGCACAGTGCCAAGGTAGAAGAATGGAGCGCTATAAACAGGATTAATTTTTCTACAGCGGCCTCACCCCGTGGCAGCGACGTTGATAAATCGCACGTCGAAGCAGAGGCAAAATACACGCAGGTAACGCATATAATGTTATATTACCATATTAGATTTATGAAATTTAAAATCAATATACAGTACACGCTTTCCCCGGTTTTCAGATTTTGTGCTGAACACGTTATGTGTTTTATATTAATTTTTGAAGTTGTCATTAAGATTAAAAAGTATTTGTCCGGATTTTAGATGTTACTTCTGTGTGACCTGTCGTGTGAATCTTTGAATTGTTAGCATATCTATTCACATCTAAATGGAAAAAAAATATCTATTAAAATGCGTTTATTACAAACAAGAATCTTTTCCTGTTATACTGTATGTCACGCTTATTAACATGATCGAACTGTTAGCGTACATAAAATAACTTTATTAGCCACAGTACGAATTAAGACTCGCGATTTTAACCTTCCGAAGTAGAGATGATGTAACGACTATATATGTCATAGTTTAAAATAAAAATAAAAAACGCGAATATAAATGATAAACATGGAAGAAGACGAGTCGATTATATAAAACTTTTTTAGCACAGCTAAAAAGAAGAGTACATGATTCAGTGTAAAAAAAGGTTTTAAGAATAAAGCGTCTAAATGAACTTAGCAGCAATAAACATTAAATTGTAATTACTGTGTGTTTGTATAAATGAAGGCAATGCCGGGCTGGCAGCATACGCATGTGGCAATACAGCAGTGAGCTCACCATAAACCGTACAGTACATCACGAGAGTCGTAACGTGCAGTCAGAGGTCACGTGGGATTACGACGGATGGAACTGTCAGTCATAAAAATTCACATCGTGATATAGCAAAGTCATATTTTGCTGACGTTACATTCTTTCAGGATCAGGATTAAAAGAGGAACTTAGTATCTTACCACAATGAAGAAGTTAACGCAGGGTACTTGCCTGAAAAATCTGAATTATATAGCAGATTTCAAATGAGACCTGCATATTTTTGTTGTTGATATTTACATCCGTGTATATTTGTGAATTTCACGATTATTGCAAGCATTTAAAGTGTACATATGTGCTTATGATTTTTAAATATTCGGACATTATTGATTAGTTTATCTCCGTATTTTAAACGCACAAGAACAGAATATAGTCTAAATCGTTTGCTAATCGTTAATTCATTCATATATATATAATTGAAGTTTAGTATTTGTGATAATACTTAAATTTATTTATTATTTACCTGTTACTATTTCAAACATCATGTGTTTTTAATATTGTACTAATAGTGCTAATAATTAATTTACACAGTTCAAGCGTCGTACAGCATTTCGATGGACAGTTCTTTTGTCAGCCTATATGTAATGTATATAATATTTGTGTTAAAATGTGCTAAAGAAAGAAATCCGGTTGCATTACATGCCAAGCTTTTCGAGCTCCAATAGACCACAAGTCTGACTACATAATAGGAAGAGTAATGTGTTGTGGTGGGTAATACAGCAGAGCTACAGAGCTGTCCCAGGGTGCACTTCAACTACAAAAAAATCGTCTTTATTTCATGCTGTCGCTCACCCACAGGGACACATTTCAAAAGCGACTGCCGGGCACTAGACCCGTGGATTAATCTAAAATGACAAGTTATTTTCAGGATTCAGGATTACCCACCACCGTCATCAGCATCTTCAGGCAAAATTTCAATAAAGGTGTAGAGATAGAGATTGTAATTTTTCATAATTCCTTTCTATGTCAGATATTTTTATAATGATCTATATATTATAGAACATCTTAATCTATTGTCATTGATTTTATAAATATAATTTTTAATATAAATTTAATTTTTTAAATCTGTTTTTTTTATCCATTTCCTCACAGCCTCATTTCCATGTCGGGTGACACCATGTGGGGTCACGATCCCAGTGTCCTGTGGTTTTAGATTGAATTTTTGTACGCATTAGGGGCAAGGAATCCGATTTTGATGGTTGTTGGTAAATAACAATTTAATCTTATGGCACTTATGTCATACCAGTACTGGAATGTTCCCATGTTAGTGTTTTTAAGCGAGTAATTATTATTATTATTATTATTATTATTATTATTATTATTATTATTATTATTAACACTGCAGATATGTTGTTGGGTGAATAAATCTTAAATTTATTAGCACAAAAAACGTAGCGTTTCAGAGTGACCGAACCTTAAATAGGTGGAGTGCATCTGCACAAATACCTAGCATGGTTAATTCAGTTTATGTGAATTGCCTGACATGTGAAGTGTCTGACATGTTTTCATTTGCAGTATTTACAGTCTGTTTTGGTACTTAAATTTATTCATACAGAACATTTCCATGCAACAGCACAGGCACACACACACACACACACACACACACACACACACACACAGACAGACACACACACGCACACAGTTACTCGCTCTCTCTTACACACACACACAAACACATATGTTCTTGAAATAAGATTTCCTATGATTTTGTCTGTCTTTTTCAGTTTTCTAAATACTTAAACACTTGTCATGAGTATACACAGTATCACATTTTAATGAATAACTATGATGTTAACCTGGGCTACAAACAATGCACATGTATGTGGGCAGGGGAGTTTCTAGCTATTGAAAACATCAGGGGCTAAGTCCAGTTTGTCTGGAGGTTTTCTGTTGCATTGCTATGAAACCCCTCTTTTTGAAGTCGAAAATATTCGGGGCTGAAACCCCGAAATATCGCCCTAAAGACGACACGGTATGTGGACCATGACGCCATTGGTACTGTTCTAAGCGCCTTATGTTACACGTGTTACTTTTAATTTTCAAAATGGTGCACATAAATATTCAAGGGTCATTGTTTTAGCTAAGATTCATATTATAATTGTCCTTGTTCCACACGTAGAGATCTGTCGTACATTTGGGAACATCACACTGGAGCGTCGATCCGCTCGCTCATTAATGCTACCCTTTTCCACAAAACGTGAATTTTTTTTTGTTGTGACCTGAAATGTGAACACAAATAAATACATACATAAATAAATAAACAAATAAATAAATACACGCACATACATATTGTTGAATTACCGACGATATACATTTTAACCAGTTGTATAATTGTATAGGTTTAATAATTAGTGCTTTGTGAATAAATTGAACAACTTGAAATATTTAGACAACCTAAACCAGTAAATTTACGAATCGGTAATTTAACGTTTACGTTACAAAGAAAAAAAGAAAAAAACTGCAGAAAGTCAACATTTGTAATGTATATTTCATGACACACCTTAAAATACAAACGCGTGCATTTCAGCTCCATTTCAAAATATGAATCATTATCTGGTGCAAGTTACACAACTTTTGTACATAAATAAAGGCTGGTATTTGCATGAACTTAAGTAAAAGAAACATAGTATGTAGTATGGGGGAAAGCTATTGTGAAACCAGTTTAAATTGTTACTTTTGGTTGGAAAATGTCAGGAATACAGTTTATCTTTAGTAATTAATGTTAAGGTTTTATTTTTCTTATATCGGTTTAGAAAGACTTTTATTACCGATATATTTTTTGTCTTCTTTAAAATATGTTTTAAAATATACCTGTTAGCCCATTAACCCTTGCTTTATTCGATCTGAAGTATTTGAATAACGTGAATAATCTTAATTATACCATAAAAATATGAGATATTTATGCAATGGTAAAATGTACCAAAGAGGACGACGCAGACTTGTACATCGGTGTGTATTTTAAACCAGTTTGAATGTATGTAGCATACGCATACAAATTCTTCACCAAGCAAACACATTTCTTTATTATTTATTTCGTATTATTGTAATTTCGTTTATAATTGTGTTGTTACAAAATAAAATTTTTGAAAACAAAGTACTGACAGTGACGATACGGGTTTGTGTTTTGGTAACGTACATTCAAGAGTGTAACGGACTTTTTGAGCTATGGAGTTTTAAAATAATTTTCTTTCGGCGTGAAAAAAAAAAGATATTACACTTGTGTAACTGGATGGGAAACATTGCAACAGGTCTACACAAATATGACTGGAAATTTGGCTGTGAGTTCACCTGGAGTTTCCGATTAGGGCTTTATATAAGAAGGTAATACAATATTTGGCTAGCATTAGCAAAAGTGCAAACAGCTGTGTTCAGTGTTAAAATAAGTTCAATGACCACACACCTGCAGTATTTATCATATTTTCCTGAAAGGACATACCTCAATACTGTCCTGCCCTTATGGAATAAAACAATAAAATGTATCTGCCATTATGCACAAAGGATATTACAGCTGGTTTGCAGTCATGTTGGTGTGTTGTGCAAGTTTGGCTCTGTTTTAAACATTGTGATTCCAGTCAATATGAAGTCTTCCACAATCTGTACATAACTCCCAGGGACATGTAATTTTGTCAGTGTTATTTTTTTGTACAATACACATACTTAAAATTATTTCAGAATTTCCGTGCTTAGCAAACATACAGTCTTCTGTACTGCATTTAAGAAAAATATACTCTAATAACGCAGTAAGATTCTTGGTGAACATAATATTCAGTATAATTCTCATACCGCACTAATTAAATGATAACGACATGTTTCCTGTACCCTTTTGCATTTTAAACTGATACTGCTGTTTGCCCTAGAAAAACACTGTGATTTTTTCCACTTCTCAGAAATTTTAAAATGACAAGCCTACAGGAGTGAAATATTTCTTTTTCCCCTCAGAATTAGGATGTGGCAAATTTAAGTCCATTAGTCCCAGGAGCATTTATTTTCAGCGGTTAGAAATGCTTTGAGCGGTATTCATTACATAATGTTTTACAGCAGCTACAGTCCGTTAAAGGGAGTACATGTATGAACATGTCTCTCAGGAATGGGGCTATGCTGCCACAACCGTAGCTCAGGTAACAGCACCAGTGGAACTGATTTCACTGCTGTAGCTTACACTGCAGGGTGACATGTCAATCAGCCTGGGGACTTCAGCCACTATCGCTTCCCTTGCTAATGCTTTTCAGTTGAAATCTAAAATGGTCCGGGTGCTTATGGATTGTTTTTGTTGCCTCACTAACAGTGTGCTCATGCACTTCCTTCATATGCAGATACCCGGTGGGCTGCAGAGAGTGAGCAGTTGCGTGAGAGTACCCAGCCTCTCTCCATACCATCCAGCCAGCCAAGCCTCACCCTACCTGGGGTACAGTGCCACGGCGACGGGCTATGTGACTGGCTCCATGTGGTCGTCGGCCAATGGCGGCGGCCTCTCTCAGCGCAGCTGTGACCTCACTTCCCCTTTGTCGTTCAAGAGCATGTCAAGTGCCAGTGAGAGCAGTCACCGGGTAGCCACCTCTGTGCTGTGACCGTCGCGTCTGTCTTAGCACGCTGGTCTTAAGCAGACAGAAGAGAGCCATGATCTCCTGCTTTCACAGACTCATTTCGCATCAACATGTGAGCGTAACAGCAGGTCCGCCTCAACAGAACGAGAACAAAGTGGATCGAGTTGGAGAGAACAAATTGAAATCAGATTTTTGTTTGCGTCTTTAAAGCAACACAATGCTTTCCATTGCATTCTAGCCAGCACTATTTTCCATCTTTAGAGCTATCACAGGAACAGCCACATGGTATGGAAAGAATATGTAACTCGTTTTTATTGGTTCCTGAGCTGTGACTTTGGAGCAAGCTGTAAAATAAGACCGTCGGTAAATACATTGGAATCCATGGACTGATTTAGTATCCAAAAGAGTACTTCAGCTTTATTCCTTATAACATTTTTTGTACATTTTTCATTAAAACAAATTATGTAATCGATTTAATGTAAAAAGTGTTTAAAATTGTATATTCTCATTTATTTATTAATGTGTTTAGGATGATTGACTAAAGTGCAATTATAGCTTAGCAACAAGCTGCTCCTTAGCTTTTTTAGGTGCCTGAGTTTCACTGCAGATATCACCGTTTACCTCTACAGTGCAGACAAAGTTAACTGAGCTTGAGTGCAAACATCACCATCCACCTTTACAGTGCAGACAAACTTTGCTTCACTGCAGATGTCACCATTCAGGTGTGTAGTGCAAACAGACTTACCTGACCTTCACTAATCAGTTGTGTGGTGCAGACAAAATTATTTGACTTTGACTGCAGATATTGTTATTCAGCTGTGCAGTGCACACAAACGTATCTGAGCTTTGCTGCAGATATTTCTGTTTAGCTGTGTGGTGCAGACAATATTATTTGAGCTTCACTGCATGTGTCACCTTTCAACAGTTTGGTGCAGACAAACGCTTCACTGCAGATATTGCTGTTCAACTGTGTGGTTCAGACAAACATAATTACGCTTTACAGTATGTATCGCCATTCATCTGTGCAGTGCAGACAAACATAAACTTGAATGTATTTAGCCTAGGAAAAGTCTGACAAACAGCTGACCTTAGGTGACTGATGTGGAATCAATAGTTGATGTTCCAGTTTTAAAATGAAGTATTAGTCAGAGGACTGTCTGTTCTGTCTAGAAGGTTTTTGCAAAAGTATGAATACAGTTTATGAAGTCCCTCTTGACAGTACTGTGTCTAATTGAGGTTTTGTGTCTGTGACCTCAAGTATATCATATTTTTTCCATAAGACGTTTGTGTGCATGAAATAATTTGTCATTATAAAAAGCACAAATATTCACCTGTGAACTGTAGCACAACTCCATTTGCCTGTCTTAGTGGGTATTTGGCATATGTCCAGGTCTTTAATTCCAGTTAGCTAGACTTTGGCCAAAAAAAACAACTTAGAAAACAAGTGCAATATAAAAAATATAGAGTTGCAACATTGAACTAAAATAATTAATTTTCATGATCATCCATAAGTAAACATCAGCAATTTCTCATAAAGTTGTGATCTATTTGTGATCTATTTTTAATATTTTTTTTGAAATGGCAGCTCTCTCTCTCTCTCTCTCTCTCTCTGTCTACAAAACTATGGAGTTCTGAAAAATATGGATTTTACAAGATGTTCAGGAAATGCATCTCTTTAGGACACTCCTGATATGTGTATGTGTTCATTGTTTATCAGTCTTCTCATTGCGGTTGTTCCTGCAGTCTTACGCAAACGTATCGATCCAGCATCCGTTGTGACGTTCATCAGCCATGCAATGTATTGCCGACAGTTTGCATTTCAAGTTGTGCTGCAAACAGTAAAATGAGCACAGAAATATTTTACCCAAAAGAAACATTGCATTAGACACATTGCTGAAACCCGACATTTTGGCCACAATTTTAGCTTAATGTGAATAATGGTCTGGGCCAGACTTACTGTTAAATGTAAATTTTTTGCTGACTTATTCTGGCATTGCAGTGTCTGTACTTCAAATTTATATGTAGATGATGTGGATGATGAGCAATAAAATGGGAAATTTAAAGATATTTTGTTACAGTATCGCTGGCAATAAAATGTTCCACATAATTTTAAATAGTACAGGCTGATGATCTATTCTGAAGTCAGAGCTATAATTGACTGAAGATAAAGCCTATGTAACGTATATTATGTTTGTAAATACAAAGTCGTATATTTTTAAGCTCTCACTGGGTCTTGGTCTTGCCTTTGCATTCCTTCGCTGTAACACTTCAATCACTGCACCACAGAAACATGCCAGCGGTAGATTAGAATCAACTCCTTTGCTTACAGGGACTGTAAGGCTTCAGCATCCTGATTGCATAAATAATTCAGGAATACTGTGTAAGTCATGGTGGGGGAAAGCAAAAAAAGATCAGACACGCTCAGAGAGCGTTCAGCCACGACCAGCACTGCTGTAACCGTGTGTGTCTGCTGGTCTTTGGAGTAGGTTGATTGGTGTCTCCAAATTGCCTGAAGTGTGTGCTTGGGTGTGTGTGCCCTGTGGTGGGTTGGTGCCCTGCCCTGTGCCTCCTGGGATGGGCTCCAGGCTTCCCGTGACCTTGAATTGGACAAGCAGTATAGAGAATGGATGGATAGCTATCTACACAATCTGTCTGGACAACATAACTGTTAGAATGCTGTAAAACATACTGGTGTCACACATTTTCTTTCCTGCTTTCACTTCCATAGTCGGAGTAGATTTACATCACTGAATTTTAATACACAGAATGCTTTTAAAATAATGAGATTAACATGGCAAGAAAATTGAGAACAACCAGGTTTCCAACCAATAAACATATATTCTACGTGGTTTAAAGATCTGGACGTACCCTGAGTGTCTGATCTCACGTATGTGAAAAGCATTTTACCACCATGGCACTACATTTTCCCTCCGTGTCCCAAACGTGCAGTTGTTCAGCGTGTGCACTTCTGTATCTGTTACCCAACACTCACACCAAACAAACCATTTGGAATAATGATGTGAAATGCTGACAGCCATAAAAAGAAATAAATCTGGTCTTCCCATACAATATAATGCCATCATTCGCATTATTAACCACGTCTAGCCCTGACCACGTCCTCATGAGCTTCACCTATTTCTCACATACTGTTCCATTTTTTAACTTTTTCAAATAGTTTTCAGTTGCCAATGATATGGTACCATATAACACAATTAGACTAGGGCCATGTCCTACACATAACGCTGAATTTGATTCTTTTATAAATTCCTTAGTAATGTTTAATAATGTATGTAATTTAAATTTTGAAGACCCAAATCACCAGATAAACTGTGGCTTTATGCTAATTTTTATTAAGGGTTATTTCAACATAAAATTTAAAAAGCATAAAATGAGAAATAACCGCATGCTGTACGCTTGCGGGACATTTTGACATCTGGTCTAAAACAGTAATTTGATGGAGAGAGGCGCTATAGGGCTAAGCAGCTTCACTAAACCATTACAGGACTGACATAAGCATTACCTCACTGCATTGTGACAGTGACCGGCATCCCGGTCCTGGGCTCAGCCTACATAAAGGTGGCCCTTTCCATGACCGAATTAAATTTAAATCTGTCAGACCTGACCATATAAAATTCCACAAGGCACTGCCAGGATGGTCCCAAGTCTGGCGTTGAAGGCAGCTTCGTGTGAGGTCGTCTGTACCGAGGGCTTCTGGGTAACGCTTTTCCACTCACATTCATTTATTCCCCAGATGCCTTTGTCTGAAGACATCTACCACATAGGTTAGAGCACACCAGCACTGTGTCAAGTGTGTTAAACAGCAAGGGTCATCAAGACATGCATGTAGTTAGTACATCGAGTTTTGAGTAGCATTGCATTTCAAAGTACCCTCGATATTATGCCAAACTTTGCTTGAAGTTTTTCTTCATATTTTTATATACCTCATTGAGACTTAATACTGTTTTCATGCTGATTACTGCCAGTTTCTCCTTGTGTTTGTTGCATTCTTGGATGGTATGAAGCCACAGTAGGTAGAGCTGTTGCGTCACTCCTCCAAGGCTGTGAGTTTGGACATGGCTCTAGGTGCTGTGTTTGTGGAGTTTGTGAGTTTCAGCTCATGCCTGCATGGGTTTCCTCCCACAGTCCAGTGATCTTTGGATTAGTCGTGTGTGTGTGTGTGTGTGTGTGTGTGTGTGTGTGTGTGTGTGTGTGTGTGTGTGTGTGTGTGTTTGTGTGTGTCTCTCTGTCAGACAATGAGAAA
>JABJVR010008080.1:0-10931 GCA_025773905.1 Chitala chitala | reverse complement strand
ATATATTTACTGATAATTTAAAATCGCGCTGTAATGAAATGTTTTTGCGTTTTACAACGCTCTGGGTAGTGCCTTCTTTGATTAAACGTGGATTCAGGTATGTTACGCGTGTCGGTGAGAAGCAAAGCGGTATCCCATTCTGTGATACAGGATGGTTATTTCATATTTAATTTGCGTATAAAGAAAGAGTTCGAGAGCTACCAGATTAATCGCAGATTTTTAAAATGGAACTCATAATAACTGGGTTGTTTTTCTTTTCCAACAGATTACAGCGTGCAAAGACATTGTGCAGCAAAGCGGTATATGATGCCGATACGATTTTTGCACTGTCTTCTGGGCACGGCAGATGTGGAGTAGCAGTGGTTCGTGTCAGTGGTTCTGGTTCTGCTTTGGCTCTCCGCAGCATGGCAGGTCCAACACTTGGACTGCCTCCAGCTCGGACCGCGGTGCTCCGCAATATCACGGACCCCAATTCTCTTGAGCTGCTTGACCGAGGACTAGTGCTATGGTTCCCAGGTTGTTCTGCGTCATGACTACATGCATAAAAGGTCAATTTTAACGGTGCTGCTGCTACAGTGCCAGTTTTATTAATCAGTACGCGTTTATGCATTTTCAGGACCACGGAGTTTCACTGGAGAAGACAGCGCAGAGTTTCACATACACGGTGGTCCTGCAGTCATCACAGGGGTTTTACAAGCCCTTGGTAAGAAACGGAAAGATGTTGATGGTAAAAAATGAATTGGCAAACAGTTGATTACATATTTTTACAACGTTTGTCTTCCTGTTTTTAACAGGTGGTTTAATGTCGCATCTTTGCCTTTTGGAGATTTTATTTTCACAGCAACAGCTACCGAGTGCAGATTTGTGTTCATGTAATACTCGTTTTGCAACACTAGAGGGAGCTGGTGTATAAATTGGCGTATAAAATTAAACTGCCAATAACTGAAAATGCTGATTACAATTTGCTGTTAGTCATTTTTCTGGATTTATGCTGTAGGTAATACTTATAGATGCTGCTTATGAAATGCATATAGATTATGAATAGCTCAACTCATGCTTCCTTTATTGGTTTATGTGCACAATTGCAAGAACTCCACATTTTAATAAACATCTATCTTGCACATTGATTTCTGCAGGCTTTAAGGTTTGTGTAGAAAGTTGTGCAATTGTTACTGATAGTTTCCAATTCTCATTGATCTTTGTCAGTCAGACTAACCCTGGAGCTGGTCTTGCTCTTAGTACAATATTTGTCTCAGGAAGCATTGCAGGTCTGCGACCAGCAGAGCCAGGAGAGTTCACCAGACGGGCCTTCCACGCAGGCAAGCTAGATCTAACTGAGGTGGAGGGGCTGGCAGACTTGATCCATGCAGAGACGGAAGCTCAGAGGAGGCAGGCTCTCCGACAGATGGCAGGAGACCTGAGTCGCCTCTATCAGGACTTTACACATCGGCTCACCACGGTACCCTAACGCATACTGTGCATCCACATTAAAAATTTAAATTGTTTATTAATTGTTACGTGATATACAATTTAAATATTCGTTGTCTTAGGATAATTTTCTGTGGTAGGAGCCTATCAATTGAGTAAGGATCTTGGACTAAGATTATCCTGGGTAGGAAAGCAGCCAGGGGTGATTTATCTGAGTGATTATATGTTAGGTAGTTCCATACACTTCAGAGTAAATGAGTGAAAACAAAACTACATTTTGTGGGAAGGAACAAGTGGAAGCAGTGTGCTACAGTATGCCGATAAGCTGCCAAAACAAAACCAGTGTTCAACAATGCTTTGTTTCACTGGTCGTGTATGGTTTTTTGATCAAGTGATATAAATATAAGGCGTGAACCTTTAGTGGTATAGTTTGTACTGTTCTTTCCCACCTTTGACCTTATGTACTTTATTCCTCAAAGGGCAACATCCACATTTACTACAACATTCTGTCCTTCATTTAGTAATTAAACTTATTTCCTGTCACTCAATGCAGGAGAAACAAGGTCAAAATGATGCTCCCAAAACTGTAATTTTTGCTGTAAATAGTGTTATGGAGAAAGCTAAAGAGTTCCAGAAAAACATCTGCTTCATTGACTACTCTAAAGCTTTTGATTGTGTGGATCACAGTGAACTGTGGCAAATTCTAAAAGAGATTGGAGTGTCAGACTACCTTACCTGTCTTCTGAGATACCTGTATGTGGGTCAAGAAACAACAGCTAGAACCAGACATGGAATAAACGATTAGTTCAAAATTGAGAAAGGAGTACGAGAAGGCTGTATATTGTCACCCTTCTTATTTAACTTATACAGTGGGTTAAGTAAACATTGAACACGTCACCATTTTTCTCAGTAAATGTATTTCTAAAGGTGCTATTTCACCAGATGTTTGTAACAACCCATGCAATCCACACATGCAAAGAAATCAAACCATATATGTCCGTAAATTGTGTAATAATGTGAAATGACATGGAAAAAGTATTGAGCACACTTACTGAAATTTATTTAATACTTTGTACAAAAGCCTTTGTTGATAATGACAGCTTCAAGGTGCCTCCTGTACGGAGAAACTAGTTGCATGCATTGCTCAGGTGTGACTTTGGCCCATTCTTCAAATCTTGAAGGTTCCGTGAACGTGAGAGTTTCCTTGGCTGTGTGTTTGGGATCATTGCCCTGCTGAAATGTCCACTCTCATTTTGTCTTCATCATCCTGGTAGGTGGCAGCAGATTTTTATCAACAATGTCTCAGTACATTTTCCCATTCATCCTTCCTTCAATTATATGACGTTTGCCAGTACTGTATGCTGAAAAACAGCCCCACACCATGATATTCCCACCTCCAAACTTCACTGTTGGTACAGTGTTTTTGGGGTGATGTGCAGTGCCATTTGTCCTCTAAACATTTATTATGACATCGAAAGTTCAATTTTGGTCTCATCTGACTCATCTGACTCATCTGTCTCCCAGTATTTCACAAGCTTGTCCAAATATTGTGCAGCAAACTTTAAATGAGTTTCAATGTGCTTTTTCTTCACCAATGGAGTCTTGCATGGTGAGCGTGCATATAGGCCATGGTGGTTGAGTGCATTACTTATTGTTTTCTTTGAAACAGTTGTACCTGCTAATTCCAGGTCTTTCTGAAGATCTCCACAAGTGGTCCTTGGCTGTTGGACAACTCTTCTGATAATTCTTTTCACTCCTCTGTCAGAAATCTGCACCTGGTCATGGCCGGTTTATGGTGAAATTATGTTCTTTCCACCTCCGGATTATGGCCTCAATAGTGCTCACTGGAACATTCAGAAGTTTTGAAATCCTTCTGTCCTGAAGAGCTCTTTGCTTTTACTCATCATGAGATGTTTCTTGTGTGACACCTGGTAATGAGACACCTTTCTATAGGCCATCAGTTGGGACTGAAGCAGCTGATTTTAATTTGCATTACAAGGGGCAGGATTGTTTTCAAATTTCAGTTGCTGTCTTTGCTTTCCATGCCCTTTTGCACCTCCCTTTCTTCATGTGTTCAGTACTTTTTCCCTGTATCATTTCACATTATTACACACAATTTATGGACATCTATGGTTTGATTTCGTTGCATGTATGGATTGCATGGGTTGTTACCAACATCTGGTGAAAATGTCATGTCAATAGCACCTTTAGAAATATATTAGCTGAGAAAAATGGTGATGTTTTCAATACTTATTTTACGAAATTTCAACAACCTCAGATATGCAGACGATACCACCCTAATGGCAGAAAGTGAAGAGGAACTAAAGAGCCTCTTGAAGAGAGTGAAGACGAGAGTGCAAAAGCTGGCTTGGAACTCAACATTAAAAAACTAAGATCATGGCATCTGGTACCATCACTTCCTGGGAAACAGAATGGGAAGAAATGGAAGCAATGACAGAATTCAGAATTCATTTTTTGGGCTCAAAGGGTCACCACTTTCTCCTTGGGAGGAAAGCTATGGCAGACCTAGACAACATATTAAAAATCTTCAGATTGCCTTGGACTGCAAGGAGGTCAAACCAGTCAGTCCTAAAGGAAATCAACCCTGACTGCTCATAAGAAGGACAGATACTGAAGCTGAAGCTGAAACACTTTGGCCACCTAATGCGCAGAGAGGACTCACTGTAAAGACCCTGATGCTGGGAAAGATTGAAGGCAAAAGGAGAAGGGGGCGGCAGAGGATGCGATGGTTGAATAGCATCATTGACCCAGTGGGCATGAGTTTGAGTAAACTCTGACAGACAGCAGAGGACAGGAAAGCCTGGTGTGCTGTGGTCCATGGGGTCAAGAAGAGTCTGACACCACTAAATGACAACAACAAGTGCAAACAAGTGTGTTTATTTAAGATTCAAATTTTGACATTTTTTTAAAGGTTTGTCCAAATAAGATGACAACATAACAGTATTTATTTACAGTCAGACTCCCGTATTCGCTTATCCACTTAGGGGATAATGAAGTGTAAAAATTACAAAAATATGCGGTTCATCGTTTTAAACCATCAGTGAAGTGCGTACTGTACAGGCAAACAGACATGATGAAGAGAGCACACCGAGTCATGCCAGTACTGATTTATCTCCTTTGTTTTGGTAACAATAATTAGGACAAATTCGGTAGTGAAACATGATTGTACTGACTCACTTGTAAATTGAACTAAGTGATGGACGAACAATAGCGCACAAAATAGCTAATATACAAACAAACAAAGAAAAAGGGAGGATGCTGCAATGAAGGAAATAAAACCATCTAGAAGGTAACTGCTGACTGCAGACTAACTACACCAGGGCCAATTCTAGCCCTAACTACACTAACGTGACTCAATACAAAAATGTGTTTGTAAACATAATGTGTACTATGTGTAGTGTGAATGTGGATAGGACTCTTAAACTGTCCCCAAATCCCAAAGCAAGAGTATTTACAAAAAGACACAAAGCAGAAATCAGTAACGACAAACCCCTCTCTTGTTCATAACACCAAAACATTTCTCTCCTAACTCTGAACAACAACACAACCAGCCCATATTTTTCAGGAACTCACTTGGTCTTTGTTTGTTCTTCAGCCCGATGATTGGTGTTTCGGAGACCAGTGGGCGCTCTTCAATTTCATGTCAGTCCCGCGACAATTTAAAGAGACACAGCAGAAAACACAAATACGTCTAGGGACATAACAGTAACAAAGTGTTATATAAGGCATCTGCTCTTATCTGCAATTCTATCCAAACGTGGTACAGCTTGAAACACAATACCTGTGGATACAGGGCCACAACTGTATTAAATTTATTTAAGGGGAATATAAGATTCAGCGCAGACACCAGCAACACCCTCTATAAATTTGTAGTTAGAATCGCAAGACCTCATTGTTTTCATACGATGATTTCAATGTAGTGCATTATCCTCCCTTCTTTATATTTTTCATATGTGTTTGGGATTCAGTGTACTCCGTGCATGTATCTTTGTGTGTCCAGTCAGTTGTGACCGACTATGCTAGATAATTATCCGTCAGCTGGAAGTTGAGTCATGTCAACTGGACTTCTTTCTCATTTTGCAGAAATGTTTCACCTTTTACCAAAGGCTTCTTCAGTCTGATGGAAGTGGGGAAGATTCTATCACCATGTAGAATTTTTTGGTGAAACCTTTCTGCAAAAGGAGAAAGAAGTCCAGCTGACATGATTCCACTTCCAGATAACCTCACCTGGATGACTAAGAATCTTCATAGACAGCTGTCTGTCAGGTTCATAATAATCATTAGGGGTTTATTCAGCTCTGAACTTTGTTGCTAATGATGTTATTAAGTTTTTTTTTTTTTTTGATGATTTCTTTACAAATATTTTTTTCCTGCTGCTTAGGCAGGAAAAAAAAACATTATATAGTAGACAGGCTTAGGCCTGTCTACTCACTTGCTATACATTATACGAAATGAGTGCCAGGAATGACTTGCATGGTTTATGTGTGATTTGTATACACGCTTAGCAGATTCATGATTTAAGGACGTCACACCAGTAGCGGTAGGGATTGATATAATTTTATCAATACCAATATTGATTTCCATTGATACTTATCAGTACTCTTATTGATACTACTCCTTAATTTGGTGCAAAAAAAGATTCAGCAATTTTAGTTTTTTACAGAAATAAGTTGAATTGTTTCCTTTATCTGTAATGAGGGAGGAGCAATTGCTATATGTCTGGTGGTGGTGGTGTGTGTGTGTGTGTGTGAGTGTGAGTATGTGTGTGTGAGTGTGAGTATGAGAGAGAGAGAGAGAGAGAGATCTATGGTCTTTGAGTTACACAGAAGGTAACAGAAATGGATAATGAAGGAAACTTAAAACATTTATAAAGAATAGATACATTTAAGCAAAACAATAGAGAGGATAGTTCTTGTATCTTTTCTGTATTATTTTGCCCACCCAATTGTATTATTATTATTATTATTATTGTACCCTTTTATTTGGCCCAGTTCTTTGAAGTGGGGCTCGTAAATAGGGTTAATCTATGGCAGCGTTTCTGTATTGGGTGGGCAAAATCAACAGAAGATCCAAACACCAGCTACAACCGATATTTAGCACATAGAGCCAGAATGCTACGGGAGCCACCAGTAAAATTTGGAGCCGCACAGGGAGAGAGATTGATCTATGGAGATGGAACATACTTGAGCACGTATTTTCTGTACATTTTTCTTAAAGTTTTGAGAATGTAAAATTAGTGTTTGTTGACTGTGCGTCACTTGATTGTTTGAAGTATGTCCTGTACTAGCATAACTGGGCTGTGAGAGACCGGGAGCACAGAGGTCATAGTATTGAGGTTGCTTTGATTTCCCTTGAGGAATGGTGTGTTCTCAGTAATCCTGTACAGAGCGCAGCCCTCGCGCTGATCTGCGTAAATGCCCCTTAAACACCCCACCTCATTGGAGGATGGCAAAGGAAGCAGTTAATTTGGGGCTTCCTGAGGAAACATTTCCTGCAGAAGGCATTATTCATTCTGATAGTCGCCTTTCTGGTTCACTTCTGGGCATGAATTTGTCATTGTGGAAAAAGAGTGGATTTATTTTTCTTGTTATTTTGTGTAAAACGTATTTGTATAAAAAGTGCAAAAATATTTTATGGCCTCAAATTTGATAACCATGTTTGAGAATTCCTCTAAAGTACTGAACTGCCTTGCATTTGTTTTGCCTGTTCTAAAATTTCCATTGTTCAATTTTCATTTATACATACCAGTTGATGCATACGTATATAATATTCATTGTATACTCTGCATACAGACCCTTCATGTTTTTCACATTATTATGTTGCAGCTTTGTGCTAAAATAGTTTAAAATTTCCCCTTGTGAAATAAAATTCAGTACCGTAGGATTACAAAGTGAGAAAATGATTTTAGGTGTTTGCAAATTTATTAAATAATAAACTGAAATGCTGCTCCACTGGGGAAGTTTTGTTTAAACCATTTTAATGTAACGTTACAACATAAAATGTGAAACAAATGAAGGGATCTGAATACTTTCTGAAAGCACACACGTGTGTTTACTTAATGTGCGATTTGGGCTAAATGACAGGTCTGTGGCCATCACTAGTAAGGTTATCCGTTGATTTAATGAGGATGAATAAGGAAAAATAATAATTTTGTTTTCGGTAGAATTGTTCCACAATACGTATTTAAAATGCTGTTTACATTTATCACGAAGCTGTGAGGATATCTGCTGTATTTTTAGGAATATAACACATGGGATATCTGTGTTTTTACAACCTCCACACACTGCTGCGCATTATACTAGTGTAAGTGTTACGCCAGTAACTTTTTATTACATGCAATTGAAACTGTAAAAATATTACCATTGATGCAACTGTGAAACAGAAAAGTGGTCAATAAATAAATTGATATTATTAAAGAATTATGATAAGAGATATATTTCAGAACATAAAGGTTAAAAAGCTGTAGAAATGGATTAAGAAAATAAGAAATGGTGACTCAGATGTAGTAGTGTTAGTATAGTAGTATAAGAGTAAAAAGTAAATACCAGTATATAAAATTTTAATCTTGGTTTGAATTTATGCACTTACATAATTTACATACTTTTATTTTAAATATCAGTACATTGTCAATTTCACTGCCTTTGTTTTCCATGGAATCTAAATATACCTGTTTCAAAGCGTAATTATTAATATAATGTAGAGTGCGGTTTTGTGCAATAGTATAAAGATTAAACAAGGGCTTACATAATAGCTTTTCCTGATTTACCTTGTTGGAATCATTAGTGTTTATCATATTCAGTTAATGAAAAGAAATCAGAGCAATAAATCTTAGTCATGTAATTGTATATTTTGGTTGATGTATGTTACTGTGGGAATAACACATATGTTCTTTTTATAATTAAATTTATAATTATGTACATATTTTTTATGCCACAGTTTACAAAATATCACCTTCCATTAAAGTGAACAATATGCTGCTTTTTGTCTCTCTGCAGTTTTGGGTGCTGCTGATGTTCACTTTGCCAGCCTAGCAGTTTTTATTTTTAAGGGGAGAAAATGTACTTTTATTTTTAAAATCACTTTATTGTTCTTCAGTAGAAGTGTCACTACTGTCGCTTCCTTCAAACTCGAATCAAAAGACTCATCATAAAACGTTTCTAGTACTGCGTCCAGACGTTTGAGATCGTTGTCATTTTATAACCTACTGATCCACATAAATCCGCCTTTATTACAAGGTATTCTCTTCTCCAAAGCCATGTTTTTTGCCTTCAGCTGACCTTCAGCTGAGCAGCCATTGTTCATACTCCCAGGCCACCTTCCCTTCTTGGAATGATCTATTTCTTGAGGTCTTCCTCAAGACATGACCATCTAGATTTCAGTTTGAAATGAGCAGGTTTCCCTGAATTTGTGTGTTTAAGTTGAGGTTTAACATCCACTCTTTATGTCACTGTTAGAGATTTGTGGGCAGCTGTTCTGTTGTCTGTGTGCTCTGTGTGTGCAATGACTTTTAACTCGGCCATGTACGAACTTCCTTTTGGCATAATACATAATGTAGTATATTATGAGAACTGTATTAATATGTACTAATTAATTAAACAATGAAATATAGTCTAATGTGGAATTCAAGATGATAAAGGTTTTAAAAGATTTTTTTTTTAAATAAAATACGTCAAAATGTCAAAGCAGTACTATAACGTCTTGCTGCTGACTTGGTTTTCAGTGATCACTTTTCACAAACAGTGCATTGTGCGTGAGAGTGCGTTATATGCATGTGCACATTATTTGCATTTCTTTTTAAGTAAGTATACTTTTTTCAGCTGTTATGAGTGTGTGCATTATGTGCATGAAAATACCATATATGTACCTGTGCAGTCTTGTCAATGTTACATTATGAGGTTTTTAAAATTGATGTTCCTACATTTTTCAGTTCCATCCTCTTACTGTTTTTCTTTCTATACTTGTCTGTCTCTAACAGTTTGTGGTCTTCCACAGTGTTTGGCTCATATTGAAGCCTTCATTGACTTCAGTGAAGAGGAGCTTATTGAGGAAGGGGTCTTAAGTAAAGGTAAGCAAAGGTTGGTGAAGGAATAAGGTACAGCCATGGGGCACTGTAACTTTCCATGCTAATTTACATTATTCTACCCTCCACTTATCATCCATCTATCAATGATATGATTAATGAAAAACCAATTATAAACTCTTATCAAATATAACTATATAAATATGAGTTGAGTCCTTTAACAGTTACCATTATTATCTCATTTCCATAATGTAACCAGCCATTCTACAAACTCATACGGTATAAACCTAGAAATAAAATGTACATTAATAGTATAACTGCATATGCTTTACTCCTCTGTCACAGACAAGTTGTGGGTTTCTTTATAATTTTTCCTGTTTACTCTCGGTTATGAGAAAGTCAGTGGAAAAGAATGAGAAAAACATGGACTAAATTGCTGAAAAGACAGTTTCCCTGAGGATGTGAGGAGAAAGGCGTGTGTTGACCTCAGCAGCAGGGCTGCAGTCACCTCTGAAGCATGCTCTGCAGTCGTATACGCAGGGCTGATTGTTCTTGGCATCCTCTTTGGAGCCAGACTCGTGGAGTCCTTTTTCCATGGTCGTTTGTGCTGGTCATTACATATCCTAATAACATCCCCCAAGCGGGGCTGTTCTTTTTCAGCGATTGAATTGACAGGAAACATGTCTGTGCTTACATTTTTTTACTACATCATTTGTTATTTCCCTTACAAAGGTGTTTTTGTAATCATCATTTATGTGTAACACTGGTCTTAACAGAGGTATTTAGCCTCTCCCTGGCACAATTGGTAATCCCCATATGCTTTAAACAGTCCATCACCTGACGAAACCCCAACCTGCCTGCCTCAATGACTATCACCCAGTAGCTCTGACCTCTCTTATGGTAAAGGGCTGTGAAAGGCTGGTCAGAGACGTCATAACATCTTCAATACTTGACACCCCAGACCCAATACGATCTGCATACTGCCCCAATTGCTCTACTGGTGAAGCCATTATACACATCCTACACACAGCCTTGAGCCAACTGGGCACCAGGAAGGGGTGTTATTTTCAAATGTTGTTTGTTAGCTATAGTTCAGCACTCAGTGGTATAATTCTGTCCAGACTCATCACGAAGTTGGAGAACCTGGGACTTACCTTTTCCCTGTGTTGGTGAATCTCCTACATCCTAACAGACAGACCACAAGTAATATGGGTGGACAGACATGTCTCACCCTCCGTCATGTTCAGCACTGGACCCCCCCAGGGTTGTGTCCTGTGACCCGTGCAGTCCTTTTCATACGAGCTAAGTTCATAAAGATGAAGACTAACTCTGCTACATCTATGGGTGCTTATGGTGCTCCACTGTTGCTATTTAGAATGGCATATATAATAATAATAATAATAATATAAAACTACATCTACCAAGTAGGCATGATTAAAAAATTTTTAGGACTATACCCTGA